>JAJEJO010051510.1:0-22875 GCA_020662805.1 Glaucomys volans
CCCTCAGTGCCTCCCTCAGGGTTGACACCCACCAGGCTAGAGTGATAACCTCTAAGGAGTCATCCCTGAACTATGGAGTGTCCCTGGTGTATGAGGATGGCACAATGTGAAATGAAAGATTCATGTTTTTTTAATTTAATTTTTTTGTACACTATTTTTAACCTTTTTATGATTATAAATTAAATCTCATATCTATTATGATATGAGACTTGTGTATTGCATGATACTTGTCCAAGTATGGGAGGTTAGTCCCACAATGATTGTTAAATGTGAGTTTTAATTTAATAGGGATTTCTTCTGGGACAACAAATGTGGCAATATTTGAATATTCCTCAAGCTCCATTCTATGGCTCTGTTTTATCAAGTTCACTTTCATGCCCTCAATATGTACCTTATGTTGTTCTCAGTGTGCTTTTTACCCAGTTTGTGCAGGTATTTTTTAGTATTTTTAATATTGAAAAAAGCATAACACATTTTAATGATCTTGTCAATTTACTCCAATTTTGTGGTTATGTATTTTCACTCATTCTACAATGATGACAATTTTGTATTCTCTTTTTTTAGAGTTTTCAGAATATAAAGAGTTTTTTATTTTACTGGGTTTTCAACGTCTGAAGAAGTAGCCTCTATTCTGAAATATAATTTAATGTTTCCTACTTTGTTGATTTATATGGTTTCTGTCCTAACATTAAAGTATTTATTTCAACACTTTTTGTAATAGAAAAAAATTGGGGGAACACCTAATATTCCATGACTAGTAGAATGGATTAAAATAATTATGATTCATTCAGCTAATGAAATATGATGCAACTGTTAAAAACTTGGAATGATAAACAAACATTTAATACTATTTCTAATTCTCCCTGCAGATGCTTTGTATCCTCCAAAATCCCAAAGATGTTTTGGTCTCTTTATTTCATTTTTCAAATTGGGTAGTTTGATTAAAAGCTGAAGATACCATTGAACATTTCATGGAAAAGTTTTTAGATGGAGAATGTAACTATGAATTTATTTATCCAGGAACTTAGGGAAGATATTTTAGAGACAATGGTAGAGGATGGATGCTCGTGAATAGTTACTATGACACATCACCTTAGTCTGCCACCCAGCGGCTTTTGTATCCTTGCCAGGATCATTTGGTATTGTCAAGCCTGAAAGGCATGTTGTTTAGAAAATATTTTGACCAGACCATAAGAGGATTACAAATACTCTAATGATTTAAACAAGCTACCAATGTCGTTAGCATCATATATTCCAGATCACTGATGATCAGGCTCCTTGTGTGCTCTCTCATAGACCCGTGGTAAGCCTTCTAGGGCCGTAGTGGAGCTCTTCACTCCACTACTAAGGAGGATTGATTGATGCAAGAGACTTGTAGAGAGAAGCATCAGAATCTCAGTCACTTAAAGATTACATTCAGGTTCTGTCTCATTGTAGACAGCTAGCATTGCTATCCAGAGACCTTAGAGAATAAGAAGAAAAATGGACATGTGTTTTCAGGTGGATGTAGGACAGTGGAGGGACTTGCTTTAAAGAAATCTGTTTTCAACTTAGAACTGCTGCTTTCCTACAGACGTAGAGTAGCTTTTCATAGTCAGTTCTCTATGAAAATCAAGATTGTGCCCCTAAAAAAGCAGTTTATATTTAAAAGCAGTTATATAGATGTCCAGTGGTTGGGACCTTTAGTTTTATTTTTGTGGTTATAAGGAAGAAGGAAAAGAACAGGTTGCTGTTCACAAAGTGCAAAATCTTCATCTTGTTACTAATTATTTTCACACAGTGATAGGAAGTCGTTGGTGTGATCACATAAGAGGCTGGTATGAACACAGACATGACTTCAATATTCAGTTCATCAGCTATGAAGATATGAAAAAGGTAAAATGCAAGGTATTTTTTAAAATTTATTTTTAAACGTTTTTCTCCTGGTTTCAGCAAAACCCATTCTCTAGTCATTTTTATGCCTATTTCCTAGGCTTTTTGGGGGGAGGTGGGGTTCTATTTCCTGCTTATCTATCAATTACTTGCCCTTAATGCTGTGGTCTCATTACTCAGTCACCATGGTTATCATGTAACCATCTGAAGCAATGAAGGCAACCTCAAATATCTAGGATACCAATCTTTATAAAAATTTTTTTATTAATATTAATTACATTTTAATGGGTTTTGGTATCTTCTTTCTATATAAACATGTAACATGCACTAATCATATCCAATCTCCCTTCTTGTACTCTTTCCTTTGCTTCCACCTGGTCCCTTCACAGGCCCTAGTACTCACTATTCTACTTTCAGTTGATATTTGTTGTTATCACATGTGTTGCTTCTGCTACTTGTCTTTCTGTGTCTGGCTTATTTTACTTTACATAATGTTCTCCAGTTCCATGTATTTTGCTGCAGCATGTCATTTTTTATAGCTGAATAGTACTCCATTGTTTGTGTGTGGGTGTGTGTGTATGCCATATTTTCTTTATCTGTTCATCTCTTGATAGACACCTCGGCTGAATTCTTATCTATTGTGAATAGTTATCTATTGTATGCTGACTTTGTTTCCTTTTGATAAATACCCAGAAGTGTGATGGTTTGGTATATGGTAGTTCTATCTTTAGTTTAGTTTTTTTTTCTTTTTTGAGGATACACTGAACTATTTTCCATGGTAGTTATACTTAATGAAGGTCATCAAGGAGCACCAAGATACTGAGGCAAGAAGGTACTACTAAGATAGGATAATCATTGCCATCTATGAGGGTGAACCCTGTGAGGCAAGTTCTTCATGTTTTTCAGAGAATCTTAAAACTAGCTCTCATGTGAAGTCATAGGATGCGTATATGCTGGTGACAAAACTGCCTGAGATTTTTGTGTAATTCAAACACAATACAGTGGAAATTCATTGTCCTGTGGTCTCTGGTTAGTATGTTGATTCATTAATATGTCATCTATTCAGTCACTTAAAAATCAGTGAGTGATTGCCCTGTGACTGGCACTGCATCATGAGTAAAAGAGGACTGGATCTTTTATAGATAGGACTCATAATCTATCAGGGATAACAGGTATTCACCAAGCTGGTATATATAGTTCAAAACTAATAAGTGTAATATCAAGGAAAAGTCCAAATATAATGTCAGTGTGCATATGTACTAAGGGTGTCTGGTATAGTCAAAGGTGATGGTCATTAATTTCTGAAATAAAAAGCATGGGAAATGCAAGCTAATAAATAGGAGCAAACAGAAAGAAAAGACATGTGAGAGAATTATAAAGAAAAAAGAATGTGCGGATTATCTGACACAATAAAGTATGTGAGACCTTTGAAGACTTAAGGGAAGAACTCGATCAAGGTGGGCAAGATGAAAGATTAACATAAAGGGGTTTTGAAGGAGCCAGATTTTGTAAGATCTGTAGTCTATGTTAATGATAGTGATTTCTTTAATCTTAAAATTTGTTGGAGCCTCTTAAGAGTTATGAAGAAGGGTAGAATATAATTGATATTTTAGAATATCATTTCCATTCATGAATTGAAAAGCAAAACTACCATACACAAGGAAACCAGACCAGACAGAGACCAGTGTGTTAATCCACTGAACATCAGTGGTGCCTTGAATTGGAGTAGTGTCATTGTGAATGAAGAGAATAGAGTTTTGAGGCACCGTTAAGAGGTAAAAAGAAAAGGGATTACACAGAGGAAAAATGACAGAGAGAGGTGTCAGGATGCTTCCTATATTTCTTGTTGATGCATCTTTGTAGAGAGTGGTCTTATCCATGAGGGTGGTTATGGCACCCTGGGGCAGGGTCAGGTTAGATAGAGGAGCTTGATTGTGATGTTGTATTTGACCTACGAAGATTGAGATGATTTAGAAGAAATCAAATGAATAGACTAAGAAACAAATGAAAATACAAATCAAAAGGTCAAGAATGATTTCGGCCTTTAGCTATTAATGACATTAATTTGAACATCATCACTCTAAAGAATATAATGGCAGCAGCTTTGGAGGCTGAAGCAGGAGCTTTGAGAGACTTCAAAGACAGACTCAGCAATATAGTGAGGCCCTGAGCAACTTAATGAGACCCTGTCTCAAAATACATTATAAAAAGGAATAGATGTGGCTTAGAGATTAAGTGCCCTGGATTCAATCCCCAGTTCCAATGTATATGAGAAGAATGAATGCAGGTAAAACTGAGTGGGGTAGGATGGAGGAAGGGATTAAAGGAGAGGAAGGAAGGAATATAGACCTTGGTCAACTTGATTTTTCAGCTTTAGAGTGTTTTCTAGAGAAGGCTCCCAAGGTTTTCAAAAATTAGGTATTCATCAATGTTGGAATAAATTTTGGAGTCTTCCCTTGTCTGCTGCATCCCTTGGACATGTCTTGGTAGTTTCATGAAATACTGTCCATGCTTGCTTCCCCAGTGATAATCCCATCAAGACATACAGACTAAGTGCAGTTTCTCCCAGGATTTTTCACATTTCTTGCTGATTTAGAGGTGCTAGCCCTGGCACCATAAAGACTATGCAGAATTTGTTTCTACTTTCCTCTCTCAAGAAGAATCCAGCAGTATATAATCGAACTAGAAGCAATTATAACTATAATGTCTAAATATCATATTTAGATGGTAAAAGTCAATTTAAAATGCAAAAAGTCATTATCATATAATTAGGATGGAGGTTACTATTTGGGGGAATGGGTGTTTATGTTGGGGTTCTGGAATACTTGTCATTTTCGTATGTGTTTTTTATTTTAAAATGTAAAAATACAGAAACATTTTAATGTATCTTAAGAGAAATGATATGAGAGATTTAACCTTTTCCATCCTGCTATCTTTTCCTTCAATATATTGGACATGGCTGAAAACTCCAGAAAAGAAATGCACACATACCTGTATGCCAAGGTGCAGATTGAACAAATACGGTGGTAAAGAAGAGGGGTACATGAAAAAACATTTAGTACTTTGTGGAATGTGACTCAGAATTTTGGACAGTGATAGGTGGTAGAATTAGGGAATGACTGGGATGTGGAAGAACTATCCAAAGTGGAAGACTTTGGCAAGATCTAGGAAAGAAACTTTTGAATCCATATTATGGTTTAGATGTGAGGTGTCCCCCAAAAGCTCATATGTGAGACAATGCAAGAAAGTTTAGAGAGAATGTGATTGGATTATAAAAGACTTGACCTAATCTGTGCATTAACTGAATGCTAACTGTAGGCAGGTAGGTATGGCTGGAGGAGGGAGGTCATAGGGAGCATGCCTTTGCGGTATGTATTTCACAAACTAAGCTGAGCTCCCTCTGCTTCCTGATGTGATGTCTTGAGCTACTTTCCTCCTTTACACTCTCTACCATGATGTTCTGCCTTATCTGAAGCCCTGAGGAATGGAGTTGGCTGTCGATGGACTGAGACCTCTGAAACAGTGAGTCCCAAAATAAACTTTGCCTCCTCTCAGTTTATTCTTGTGAAATCTTTTGGTCACAGCAATGAAAATGCTGACTAAAACAATCTGTGTTTAATCTTTCACCAAAGTCTACATTTCAATTAATAAGCTGGGGTCTACTTTAAAACCTGATACTTTGGTTAATACTAGTTAGTCTTTTTGGAAAGTTGTTAATTTTGTTTCTTATTTCCTTATATGTGATAAGCATAGCTGTTTTAAAATTCTTTGTGATAATTTCTGCATTTGTAAGATCTGCAGTTCTGTTTTTATTGTCTTTTTTATGCTAATGCTTGGTCACATTGTCTTATCTCTTCATATTCCTTTATATCCTGATTTTATTAGTTTTCTGCACCAAAGTTTGGTGTACAAATAAGTTAATAACCATGGACCTTGTTTTAGTCAGCTTTTTCGCTGCTGCAACTTAAGGATCCAATCAGATCAACTGTAAAGGCAGAAAGGTTTATTTAGGGGCTCATGGTTTCAGAGGTCTTTGTCCATAGAAGGGCAGCTCCATTCCTCGGGGCTCGAGGTGAGGCAGAATGTCATGGCAGAAGAGTGTGA
Organism: Glaucomys volans; assembly: GCA_020662805.1. Classification (NCBI taxonomy): domain Eukaryota; kingdom Metazoa; phylum Chordata; class Mammalia; order Rodentia; family Sciuridae; genus Glaucomys; species Glaucomys volans. The sequence continues at coordinate 5,977 of JAJEJO010051510.1, forward strand.
CAGAGGGAAGCATCTCACATAATGATCAGGAAGCAGAGGAAAAGAGACTCCACTCACCAGATACAAATATGTACCCCAAAGCCACACCCCAATTCCTATCTCCATCAGACACACCCTATCACTCAGTTAATCCTTATTGGAAGATTAATTCACTGATTGGGTTAAGACACTTATAACACAATCATTTCTCCTCTGAACCTTCTTGCATTGTCTGACGTGTTAGCTTTTGGGGGACACCACATCTAAACCATAACAGACCTATTATTTTTATTCATCCTATCACACTAAGTTTTTTCACTGATGATCCCTGACAAGAATACAACTAAGATACTCTGGAAGTTAGCAAGGCCCTGTATCCTCCATCCCCAACCTGCCAACCCAACTCTATTTCTTGTGAGCACATCATGTATCAAGTACTCTGAAGTTCACTTTTCATTAAATGTAGTAGGGGTTTTGGGTTTCTTTAATTGGGGGCTTATTTTTTCATTCAGAAAAGAAATCCATATTTTTAGCATGTCTTATCCTGGCTTCTTGAATTAAAAAAAGATCCTTCCCCATGAAAATTGTTATAACCGCTCTGAGAAATAGTTTTTCCTATTAAGTACTATTGTGTAGAGTAATTCTGTATTTAGGTATTATCCTTCCACTGAAAGTTTTAATTGTAATAGAATATCCATGACAGAAAATATACCATTTTAACCATTTTTAAGTGAATAGTTGTGTGGCATTGTGTATGTTCATATTCTTGTGCAAACATCAACACTATCCAAAATAAATTCATTTTGCAAAATTCAAACCCTAAAACATAAGGTTAGAACCCCCCATTCTCCACCACCAACCCCTTGTAGGCCCTATAAACCACCATTCTACTTTGTTGATGAAGTTTATTACTCTTAGTACTTCACATGAGTGGAATCACACAACATCTGTCCTTTTTGACTGGCTTATTCAACTTACCATAATGTCTTCAACGTTTATGCATTTGTAGCATGATCAGTATTTCCTTCCTTCTTAGGCTGAATAACATTCCAATGTATATACATACTATGTTTTGTGTATCTCATATATATACATACATACACACCACTTGCTTTCACATTTTGCATTGTGAATAATGATGTACAGTTTTACCTTTCTACCAAAATGCATAAAAGTTTCAATTTTTCTGTGTCCTTGCCATTTATTCTTTTCTATTCTTTATTTTTAATAATAAAATATTAAAATAAAAATAAATAAAATGATAAAAATTTTAAAATAATAATAGCCTTTCTAGTGGGTGTGAAGTGATACCCCATTGAAGTTATTTGCAATTCCCTAATGATAAGTGATGTTAAGAATCTTTTCATGTGTTTATTGCATATTTTATATCTACTTTGGTGAAATCTCTATTTAAATCCTTTGCCAGTTTTTAATTGGATTGATTTTGGTGTCCTTGTTGATTTGTTAGGATTGTTTATGTATTCTGGGTAGTAAAACTTATCAGTCATATGGTTTACAAATATTTCTCTTATTCCATAAATTGCCTTTTCACTTTTGTGTCCCTTGGTACTTGGAAGTTTTACATTTTTATATAGTTTATTTAAATTTTTCTTTTGTTGCTGGTGATGTTATGCCATATCAAGAAATTATCAAGTCCAATATTGTGAATGTCTTTCTTTAAAAGTGCCTGCATCCTGGCATCACGCTGTTACCCCACCTCTGAGTGAAACCGAGGTGGACTTACTTCAAGTTCTAATAACATTAGATTTAGAAACAGCATACATTTCAGTTATTTATTTTTTTAAAAAATCTGTGCATACAAAGAAACTGAATTTGTTAAAAACTTGTAAGTAAGGCTTTGTCTAAACTGTATGTTTAGACACAACATTTGAGTTTTCTGCAAACAATTCAAATTACCTGATCAATAAGAAAAGTCAGAGTTTAGTGTTTTTGAGAGTTAGAGCAGAAGGTGACTATTGTTAAACTCATCTGGGTGACACCTTCATGATTGGTTACTTGACTACCAAATCAAAGATAAAATCAAGGCTCTACTAAGCTGCTATAGGTTTCCCCTCTATAAGTTGACATCCAGGCAACATGAACTCTTGTGTACTGGGGACAGAAGAGCTGGGCTGAGGCATTGAAAGGGTTGTTTTCAATACAGGCAGATGGAGAGCTATTTTGATATTGACATCATGCATTCTCTAGGAAAAACCTTGGAGGATTCAGCCTTCAGATTGAGGTGGGGGAGAATTTGTACAGCATCACATGGATAAATGAGAAGCACACAGTAGGAGATATAAGTTGAGGAGAAAGGCAAAAGTGAAGTGTGAGTCCCCACCACATCCCTCCTAACAGTCCACAACACCATCCACACACACCCTGAAATGTCACTGTGGGTTCCAGGAACTCTGAGTGCTGAGAAAGAGTGTCAGGCAGCCTCCACAAACATTTCCAATGAATGTTTTCTATTTTGTTATTTATTACATTTAGTTACTCAACTTTCAGTCTGAAGGGAGAGAGAATTTGAAGAGCTGAGGTGTCCTGGAAGCAAAGGAGAAAGCAGCCTGTGAGGAGGATCATGGAGGAGTCCCACATTGGCTACTCAGTACTGTTTGCTTGTCTTTGATGTATGTAGGAGAAGGTGATTGCATCGTAGCAAGCCTGTCTGTCTCCTTATTCCTTCATGGAAGTTCCAAAGAAATGGGGGGTAGAAAATTAGGGAGAAACAGAGGTAAAAACAGATATTTATCTCTCGTGCAAAAGAGGATGAGAATTGACAGTGGCTCTGAATCCTTCCTGTCAGTACTCGCTGTTGAGATCAGCTGATGAAGGAAAACCAGCTCTCACAAAATTTTCAGGATGACAGGGACTGCTGTACCACTGAGGAATAAATAGTCCCTATGGAGTTTGTTTTGGCCAACTAAGGTAGTGTTCTAGAAACTGCTTGGGTAGCTCAGCTTGGAGAAGTTAGGTAAGATTTTGTTGATTCTGGAAAAGCAAATCTGGTTATCTCAGGTTCTTTAAAGGGTTCAAACCTTTTGATGGCGTGTAAAAAACTTCAGTAGAACAGACGTCACTGCCACGTCCACCACTACTCCCCTCAGTGCTTCAAAGGGTTCTACTGGGAATAATGAAGATTCTTACACAGTCTAATCTTCTGGGAAATGTGGACGTGGCATGCTCTTTCTTGTTTTCGTTATTTCTTATTGGTATTGGTAAAGATTTCAGTAGATAATCAGACATTAAGTGATTTGGAACATAAAGATAACACCGCTCAAGACTTAATTGATTTCATATTAATATTACCTTAAGCAAACAGAAAAAATGCTGTGGGTCAGATCAACAAGAGTTATTGTCCACTGCTCTCAGTTAGCTTAATGCAGCCAGACTGCCTGTCTGCTTTAGCCTAAACCAGGATGTGCCCCCCTCTTAGTGAAACTGTTTTCACAGTTCAGGGACCACAGTGGATTGTATATAAGATTGATGGGAAGCTGTATCTTGGGTGTTAATTAACTATTAACAAAAGGAAGTTCCACTTTATATACTATAGACAGGTCAAAAGGTATTTATGCTACATATAAGCCACCCAGAGATGTCTAAAATACAACTGTTATCCTTGATATAACTTTAAATCATGACATGTTAAACCTATAAGGATAGCCTCGGCTCTTATCGTTCCTAGTAAGATGAGAACCAGAACCTGTTAATGGTTTAGTGATGTTTTGTTTAAGTAGAACTTGATTGTTTTGATTATACTTATGTCCATCACATTTCCTTAGAGTTTTATCACCTCCCCTTCTATGTAACCTCAAAGGAATGTACTCAAGTTGAATGTATCCATATATATAGATTGTGTGTGAAACAATAGCTGGACTTAGAATTTAGCCATGTAACAGTAAAATTACAACTAAGCCTCAGATCTTAGAGTCTGTGTTGCTCTACTCTGGTCGCTGTCGCCTTCCTCCCACCAAGCTGTGCCACAACCCCTGCTAGGCTGGACCTTGGCAGGTCACATTTACTTAATTACAGCAATTATGAAACAAACACCAGGATGCTTCAAAGCTACAACAGCTTCCTTGTACCTGAATGATGGTAAGTCAAACCTTCCTTTCTGTCTCAGGGGCTGGTGATCCTTCTTCAGGTCCTTTCTTGCACTCTCTTATATTCTACCTGAATCTTGGCCAGTTTGTTTCTTCTATTGTTCAACTGGCATGGCTACAGAAGGTTCTAGGGGTTATATAAGCTTGAGAAGTACATGAATTCGTTTTCCAGCACACACAGGGTTGCCCTTTCTAACTGATGCCCCATGACTTACTTTCATGGTAGATATTATATTTTTGTTTTCTACAATAATTGGTATTTGTCTCAGGTCTGTTCTAACATCTCCCATAGATAATGATTCTCAGGATCCCACTAAATGGAGAATTTGATCCCAGGGGAGATGCTGAATCTTTTCGATTTACAAATCTTCCCTGGTTAGAAAGCAGGGTGTAGGGGGCTGGGGTTGTGGTGGAGTGGTAGAGCACTTGCCTAGCATGTGTGAGGCACTGGGTTTGATTCTTAGTACAACATATAAATGAATAAAATAAAGGTCCATCAGCAACTAAAAAAAAAAATTTTTTTTAAAAAGAAAACAGGGTGTAATCTGAGGCTAATTTCAGCTTATAAATATTCAACTTGTCTCTTATTTCTCATGATATTTGTCAAATTAGTGTTTCTGAATTAGTCCATTTTGTGAAATTAAACACTGTGAAGAGTAGAAATCGATAGTAGACTATTATTATGAATAGCTCAATCAGAATTTCTTCCTTTATACAAATTTCATTGAACTGAATGTATTAGGAGTGTTTTGAGGTTCTTGGGATCTTTGCCTTCCTCTCCTCCCTTCTTCTCCCCTACTCCCCATAGTTATCAGCTGTGAGACACCCAGACCAGTCAGTAGTAATAGCTCAGGGAAGAAGACAGCTGCTTCCATGAGCAGATGCAATTTTTTTTATTCCTTCTTCCCAACTGGGACATCTTGTACCACAATGTAAAGATTTACACAAAGATTCTGGGCACAGATCAAAAGGACACTAGAGCCAGCTTGCAGGTATCACATCTGATCACTGCAGGGACAATTAGAATTTTGCAATACATAATCATATTTTAAATACAATAAGAAAATATGTGTTTATATCAAGTTTAAGACAAATATTGGTTGGGACAGACAGCAAACGTTTTAGGCCTTGCAAGACAACTGAAAAGAACAAAGTAATATTCAGGTATTTTCAGCAAGAAAGAAAAAAAGTCCTAAATTTTATGAACAGAATTCAAAGATAATACTAATTTATAATAGTTCTTGTCCATACAGGTCTACTAAAATTAGAGTGGACTAATTTTAGAAGGGGGTATGATGTTTAACCAGTTTATTTTCTCTGGGCACATGTCTTCAGCTGCTTAATCAAAGATAATTTAATTGATTCAGGAGCAGGAAACAGTCTACCTTGCCTGACTCACAAATGAATACTGATAAGTTTATTTACAGCATCATTTTCCTTTTTTTCTTGTAAAAAGCATGTGTTTAAAAAGTGTTTACTATATCCTCTTTCCAAAAGGCTCTACTCTTTAGTAGACCTCACTCATCAAATCTCATTTAAAAATTTTTACCAAAAAAATGAAAATGAAACTATAATCAAAGTCAACATCTTAGTGATTCATTTGATGGCCAGGCACAGCAGACTGTTTCCTGATGTTGAATCCATTAAACCATGTTTAACATTTTGTCCCATCCTATCAGATGTGGAACACCTATAAAAGCTTAAATTGAGCAAAATATATATCACTTAAAATAAATTTGAAATAACCTGCGTTGAAATATTTGCAGAACTAAAAATTTGGAACTTAATAGGTTTTAAATTTCTGAATTTTTCTAGCTATTTCTTTCTTGTGAATAGCTGTGGGAATGGTGTGATGACTGCTGACTCTGATAATGTTTATATACGTTGTTGTTCTTTCAGCTTAGCTCTAGGGTGCTTTGCCAATATCCTTAAGAAGAAGTAATCTGCACTCCACATTTCCTTAAAAACATTCATAGAACACTTTTGTCGTTTTTACACACTGAGTATATGCTAGTAATTATTTAAAAAATTGACTAACCTCCAGTGTATGATGAAACACATGCCACATGAAGCACTGTTGATTACAATGACATCACGGTGACTGGTAGTGGTATAGACAGCAATGCAAAGCAGTTCTCATGTAGAGGGTCACATGTAGTTTCTGTCACAATTACGCTAACTGACTATGTAATACAAAACCAATCAGAGACAGAGTAAAGGAATGACCATAGCACTGTGAAAATGAAGCTTCATTAATTTACACTGACATTTGGATTTCATATAATGTTTATGTGTTAAAAAATTCTTCTTAATTATTTTTCAGTTATGATGGAAAATCATTCTTCCTTCACAGATTATGCAGAAACAGATGATGGAGTGGATTTGGCTCACATGTGTAGATAAAATACCCTGGTGGACACTGGTATAAGTGAAGGCATGATTAAATTAATGAGAAGGAAAATATCTCTTTGGACTGAAATATCAAAAAATAAATATAGAAGATAATGGGGGGAATAATTGAATGAGGAAGACACCATTTACATGTTTCTAAGCATATACAGCCAAATTATTAATTTCTAAGTAATAAAGTGCAGAAGAGTCACTTTACTGTGTAAAACTCTGGTAGGCACAACTTTACCCAAGTTATTAAAAGTAGCATCACTAATATGGACATTATGCCAACCTACATCTCTCCTTTCGATCACTGAGAGCACATTGAACTCTGGGCATTCCCATCAAAAAGTTCAACCTTATTCTATCATGAGTAAACATCAGATAAACTCAGAATTAACCCCATTATGGCATATACTATTTTCAGAAATGCCAGCAGTAGTAACAGAAAGCAGGACAGAAATGATTTCAGATTAAAGGACACTAGCTAGACATAGCAATTCAATACAAAGAATGTTGTACAGCTGTAATTCCAGTGACTTAGGAGGCAGAGGCAGGACGATTGTAAGATTGAGGGCAGTCTAGGAAGGTTAGTTAGACACTGTCTCAAAATAAAAATAAAAGAGCCTGGAGGTGTACCTCAGTGTTAGTGTCCCTGGGTTCCATACCTGGGACCAGCATGTTTTTGCCTCCTTTGTCAAGTATGAGATACCTGTATTTATTTGGGTTTGTCTCTGTGTCCTCTATTCTGTACCATTGATCTACCTGTCTATTTTGGTACCAATACCATGCTGTTTTTATCACTATTGCTCTGTAGTATAGTTGGAGGTCTGGTATTGTGAAACCCCCTGCTTCGCTCTTCTTGCTAAGGATTGCTTTAGCAATTCTGGGTCTCTTATTCCTCCAAATGAATTTCATGATTGCTTGCTCTATTTCTATGAGGTCCATCATTTGGATTTTAATTGGAATTGCATTGAATTTGTATAGCATTTTTGGAAGTATGGCCATTTTGACAATATTAATTCTGCCTCTCCAAGAACATGGGAGATCTTTCCATCTTCTCAGATGCTCTTTAACTTCTTTCTTTAGTGTTCTGTAGTTCTCATTGTAGAGGTCTTTCACATCTTTTGTTAGATTGATTCCCAAGTGTTTTATTTTTTTTGAGGTTAATGTGAATGGGGTAGCAAAGTAAATAAGTAAATAAATAAATAAATAAATATGCATGATGTTGCATTGGATCCTATCATAGAAAAAATTTATAAGGGACATCATTGTTACAACTGAACATTTTAAAGTATATATATCTGTGGATTATATAATAGTACTATATCAATGCTACATTTCCTGCTTTTGGTAATTGTATGATGCTTAGTTTAGATGGTGTCATTGTTCAAAGGAAATGTACATGTAAGCAAATAGGAATAAAATGTTATGATTCTAGTCTCAAACACTTCTTATATATGTGAAAGGAGAAAGAAACAGAGATGTAGAGTGGTAAAGAAAATGATAAATATAAAAAATACAAAATACATAAAAAGTACATCATGGGTAAAGGGTACACAGGAATTCCTCATTCTAGTACCATGACTTTTAAGTTTGAAATTATAGGGCAATAAATTACTTATTTGTTTATTTTATTTTTTACCACTTCAATGTACTTTTATTAATCACATAAACTCCTGAAAAAAAAAAAAGGATCCACTGAATATAAGCATCATCATTTACCTCAGTTTAAATTAAGCACCACCACCCCATTTATCAGTAGGCAAGCTTAAGTATTTCCAGAGTTAGGATAACTGCATACTATTTTGCACTCTAATTGGTTTCTTTTTTATTGATTCTTCTTAGTTGTACATGAGAATATGATTCATTTTGATGCAGTTATAAAAGCATAGAATATAATCTGTTCTAATTCAGTTCCCAGTGCTTCCCCTTCCTCTCTCCTCCTCCCTACCTGTCTTCCATTCTTCTACTCTACTGATCTTTCCACCACTTACTTACAGTTTTTAAAATTCATTTCTTGTGGATGTATATGATGGTAAGATTCACTGAGTTTATTCATATATGTACAGAGGAAATTTAAGTCAAATTCATTCCACTGTCTTTCCCTATCCCATCTTTCCTCCCTCCCTTTATTCCCCTTTGTCTACTCCACTGATCTTTCTTCTATTCTTTTTTTAATCCCCCTTTCTTATTTTGGATTAGCCTCTTCGTAGAAAAAGCATTTGAACTTTGAGTTTTTGGGACTTACTTAGAAAAAATTTAAACCAAATGTGAAAGAACAAAGGTTGTAGCTTTTAACTTTTCATATAACTATCAAAGAGTCAGATTAGGTATAAAGAACAACTTTAGTAAGAAAAATCAAAGCAACCCAATAGAATACATGACTATGACATAAATAAATAAGCACACAAAAGGAAATCTGAATGTGTATTAAAATATACCTTTAATTTTGCATTTGGTAAAAAATCACAGAAATACAAATGGAAACTACTTCATAACAACTAGGTTGTTTGAAAATAAGTAAGAGAGGGTAGGTTGGAGAGGAAGTGGAGAAACAGGAAGCCTCAGGTATTACTGGTCAGAATAAAAATTAATTTGGAGAGCCATTGGACATGTCAAGTCAAAGGAACACATCTGTGAAGTGATGTCAGTAATTACTGGTCTCTGTGGGAGTGACTGGTGTAGTGATGAGGGGAATGCAATCAAAGATACTATCTGTAACTAAAGCAGACTGGTGAGTATGGTGGGTATATGTAAGTTCAGTGTGATCCTGAAGATGTTCTCTGAAGTCTTATCTGCTACTTGTACTTCATAATTAAGCAATATAAGATGTTATACTGATCTCTGCATCATTATTATGTAGGCTTCTTTGTGTAACTGATAACTGCAGACTCCTGGGTTCCTCCTCTGGGAGCTGATCAAGGTGTGGATGACAGGCCCAGTGCCCTCTTGGGAGTGCAAAATGGGACATTGGTTGTGGAAGGCTGCTTTGTCATCCAGGGTAGTGAGGAATGGGACTGGCCATCTGCACACATGACTGCTGTGTTCCCTTTGCTGGCTGCACTCTTCTGACCTACCTCCCACTTTTTCTTTAAGTGCTTTACTTTTCTATGTTCTTCATCATGAGGAGACCCAGCGTCCATATTAAAGAGTCAGTGGGTTGAAAAGAGGCCATGCCATTCTTCAGTAGTATAGAGTCTTCATTTCATAAGCCTCCCCTCTGTGTGATTGGATTCATATTCCACAGATCACCTACTGTCCCTCCTGGCTCCATTGCACCAGTAATGCAGTTTCTGAATGAAGACATGGAGATTTGGTTAGGAAGACTACTTTTTTCCTACTACTTTCTCTAGTCATCCTTATAAAAGACAGGAGACAATGGTTAAAAGGATATCTTATTACCTCAGAGAAAATGATGAACACTTGGCAGTTGTTAAGCTTTGGACATGAAATATGAATTATGTGGCAGGCATATTATGCTGCCCCTGCGAAGCTCCCATGCACCATTCCCTGCAAATGTGCATTATCTCATTGCAAGAGGACTTGCACATGTACTTAAGGTTACTAATCATCTGGCCTTAATATTGGGAGATTATTTTGGATTATCCGGCCTACCCCAGTATAATCTTATAAGCCTGCGAGGCAGAAAAGAAGATCAGAAAATCAAGATGGATCCAACAGGGTAATTCTGGTTTGAGAATGAAAGGGACCACATATGAAGGAAAGGCAGACCTCAGTTTAACAACCACAAGGAACTGAATTCATTCAAACACATGAATGCTCTTGGAAACTGATTCTTTCACAGTGCCATCAGAAAGGATAAAAATTTGATTGTAGTCTTATGAGGCCTTAAGGTAAGTACCCAACCAGATCTTGTTGGATATCTAATGTGAACTCAGAGGTCATATATGTGTGGAGTATTTTTTTCATTTTTTCATTTGTTCTTTTTAGCTATAAATGACAGTAGAGTGTATTTTGACATATTATATATACATGGAGTATAGCTTATCCTAGTTAGGATCCCGTTCTTGTGGTTGTGCATGATGTGGAATTTACTGGTGGTGTATTCATAGATGCACACAGGAATGTTATGTCTGATTATTCTACTGTCTTTCCTATTCCCCTTTGTCTGATCCAATGAACTTCAACCCCCCTGCATTGTGTGTTAGCATCTACATATCAGAGAGAACATTCTGCTTTGGGTTTTGGGGGATTGAATTATTTCACCTAGCATGATAGTCTCCAGATCCATCCTTTTACTGGCAGATGCCATAATTTCATTCTTCTTTCTGGCTGAGTAATATTCCATTCATCTGTTCAGGGTCACCTAGGTTGGTTCCCTAGCTTAGCTATAGTGAATTGAGTGACTAAAAACATTGATGTGGTTGCATCACTGTGGTATGCTGATGTTAAGTCCTTTAGGTATATACTGAAGAGCAAGATAACTGGGTCAAATGGTGTTTTCAATCGAAGTTCCTGAGGAATCTTCATACTGCTTTCCAGAGTGATTGCACATCATGTACAGGGATGAATAAAAGACAGACACTCAGAGAAAAAACTGGGGCCACGTGGGTATCCAGGCACTGGTGAGACTTGACTGACACCAGAGCTAGCTCAACATGTTTATTATATAGGTTTTGTCATCAGAAGGCTGTTTGTGAGAAAGTTTTAGCAAAGCAGGAAGTCTGAAGGACACAGTGAAACTTGGGAGCATTGGGGTCATCTTGTTACGCACATAATTCTCTATCCCAGGAGTTGGTGTCTGAATCTAAGGTTCAGACTTTTAGAGAAGTGCACTTTTGCACATAGCCACCTATGGCCAGGGTGACCATAGCAACTGGAGCATCTTGACCTGCACTTTTGTACATGCAGCTCCCTCATGCAGCTGTGAGGGAATCAGAAACCAGGGATCAAGTTTTCACTCTCCACAGTTGTACCAATTTGCAGTCCCACCAGAAATGTTTGAGTGAACCTTTTTCCCCACATCCTTGTCAACATTCTTTGTTACTTAAATTCTTGATAATTGCTATTCTGATTGGAGTGAGATGGAGTCTCAGAATAGTTTTGATTTGCATTTCTCTGATAGCTAGAGATGATGAACATTTTTTAAGATATTTGTTGATCATTAATATTTCTTCTATGAAATACCTGTTCAGTTCTTTTGCCCATTCATTAATTTTTAATATTTTTTTATTGTTTGGGGTTAAGTTTTTTAAATGCTTTGTATACCCTGGAGATTAATGCTCTATCATAGGTACACGTGGTAGAGATTCTCTCCCATTCTGTAGGTTCTCTTGATTGTTTCCTTTGCTGTGAAGTGGCTTTTTAGTTTGAAACAACCCATTTATTGATTCTTGATTTTACTTTTGCTTTAGTAGTCTTCTTAAGGAAGTCTCCTGCTCTAGGAGTCTTGTTGAGGAAGTCTAAGCCAACATGATGGCAAGTTGGGCCTCCTTTTCTTCTAGTAATTGCAGGGTCTCTGGTCTAATGCCTTGTTCCTTGACCCTCCTCAAGTTGAGTTTTGTACTGGGTGAGAGATAGGCATTAAATTGCATTCTGCTATATATGGATTTCCAGTTTTCCCAGCACCATTTGTTGAAAAAGCTATCTTTTCTCCACTGTGTCTGTCACTCTTTCTGTCTTCCCTCCATCCCTCTCATTGTGTCTTTCATGCTCTCTAATGACAGCTCCTTTTCCACTTCTTCACCATGTTGTGACACAGCCACAGATTTTTGACAGGATATTTGTGCCATGATGTTTGCATCTTGTAGCTACCACAATCATTAGCCAAAGAAACCTCTTCACTTTATAAAGCATTCAGCCTCAGTTATCGCAACACAAAATGGACTAATACAATGCTAATAATCAAAACTCAGGAAACCTATATTAGAAATACATACTCACACACACACAGAAAAAAGCAAGATCTAAAACTTAATACTAGGAAAATTCACTTAACCTTGAGTTATCATTTCTAGCCGCAGGTTAGTCTACTTTGGATTTCAGTTGATGAACAATTCATGTTTTTATATTTTAAACCATGTGTAGTTGACTGTTCCTATGAGCTTGATTCTTCCTAATGATACTCTTGTTTTAATTTTTCATTTTATGTTTAACAGAGCATAATCCAAAAAAATTAAAGTTCAACAAGAACCACGTTCCACTTTGATTAAGATAAAATTAAAGGTGCATTTTCTGATCCTTCAGGCCAAGGTTTCAATATAATTTCATTTTATAGCCTTATATAGTAAAGCATAAGCACTTTGCACATAGAACTTGAATTCCTAGGTATTTCTGCATTGATATGATCAAGGAATAGAAGATTTCTAAAAGTATTTATTATAACTAATCAGAAGAAATAATTTCATAACAATAGTTAAGTAACCCTATCTTATTAGGATTAAAAAAGATCATCAATATTTTGTGCAACCTACCTCTTACTGGCTCATTTAGTATCTGCACAGAATATCCCAGGTCTTTGGAGAAAATCCCAGCTCTCCTGTTTGTTGTGAAATGACTTGTATATCCTTTATTATCCTGTTGGGAGACTTCCAAGCTTGATATGGAGAAGATATAATCCACTTTTAACCTCCCTGGGCATGTCCTGAAACAACTGTTTAATGCCGAGTGTTGACTTGGTGGATGGGAGTGCTTAGAAAAGTCTCCTCTTCCCTGTGTGGTGCTTCCCAGCAACTGAAGGAAAAAATTCCCCCAATCAATTCCTATCTTCACCTTTATCCCAATGGTCATTCAGAAACCTATGGTGAGCAGATGCCCCTGAGCAGACAGATCATGGTGAAGTGTGCATCTTTTGTGGCACTTGCAGATTTTGGTGCACCTTGTAGAGTCCTCTCAATACAGTAATATTGGTGGTTGTATTCTTCCAATGTTGTTGGGGGGGAGACTGTGACTCCCTGTTCCTAACTGTTATCATGATACCTAAGCTATTCAAGGTTATTGGTTACCACAAACTTAGTCATGCCATTTTAAACGTTTTATACATTGTCCCTTTCTTCCTCACTTACTTGATGTCTTTGTGGTTTGGTAATTTTCTGTAATGATAGGTTTCTTTCCTCTTTTTCATTTGTGTATCTGTTTTACCAGTGAATTTGATGCTTTCTCATGTTTTCATGATGGAAATTATCTTCCTTTATCTTCTGGCTATAGAATCCTTTCACATTTTTTTGTCTAGCTGATCTAGGTGATTAATTTCCTTAGTTTTACTTGTCTGTGAAAGACTTTCCGTCTCCTTCATTTATGATGGATAGATTTACTAGGTATACTACTTTTGGTTTTGTCTAGGATTTTGAATATATCATTTCATTGTCTTCTGACCTATAAGGTTTCTGCTGAGAAATCTGCTTTTAGTCTAGTAGGTGTTCTTTTATAAATAAGTTCACATTATTTTATTGTTATTATAGCTACTCTTTTTCTCGGATGTTTGAGAATTTGACTACACTTTGCTTTAGAAAGGGTCTTTATTGTGTTGCTGAGTCGATGAGGAGTACTTTGAAATTACTGGATCTGAAAATCCACATCACTTTTAAGACTTGAAAAAGTTTCAGCTGGTATTTTGTTAAGAAAGTTTTCAAGGTCTCTTTCCTTCTGCTTTTCATCTGGGAAACCCATGATTCAAATATGCATTTGATTAATGATGTCTCATATGTCTCCTTTGTTTTATGCATTATTTTGTTCTTTGCCCTTTTCTTTTTTTTTCCATTAATTTAAAAGATCTGTTTTCACTAGGCACAGTGATGCACACCCAGAATCCCAGCTATTTAGTAGACTACAAGAAGTATAGCAAATTCAGGGGCAGCTTGGGAACCTAGCAAAACCCTATCTGAAAATAAAATAAAAAGGGCTGGGATATAGCTCAATGGAAGAGAACTTGCATGCAAAAGGCCCTGTTCTCTACCCAGTACTACAAAAAGATTTGGTTTCTTTTTGTAGATCTGGCAATTGTAGTGTATACAGCATTGTATATGAAGCACACTCTCTGTGATTACTCCTCTTCACTGAACAACTCTGTATAGAAGTGTTATGGCAGTAATAAAGATTGGGACCCCTTGGAGGTGAGGTGTCCACATCCTTTGTGTTAAATTCTCTGTTTTTGTTGTAGGAGAGAATGTCCATGAGTGGGTCCTGAGCTCCCCTCACCCTCACCCATTCTTACTTGGGGCCTGCTCATTAGTTTGGGTTTTTTTCTCTTTATTCTTTGTATTGAAGTGTTGCTGAAATTTGAGCATGCATAATTTGTGTGTGGAGCAAGGTGCACTGTCTTTTGGCTTGGTTTAGCTCCTTATCAGATTATACCTTATAAACTTAGTGTCCCCGAAGATTCCACGGCCCTCAGAAAGAAGGGGGAAACAAACAACAGAAATAGCAGAAACAAACAATATGCAGCCTTAAATACCTGGTACCTACTTTGACATTTATAACACTAATTACCACCCAAACAAAAATCAAAACCAATAAATAACTGCAAACTAGATGTGGCTTAATGTAAACCAGGTGTCAATTATGCCATCCATAATAATATCTGCAAAAATACAAATTGTAGGGACAGGATATGTAAACCAAATTTTTCTAAAAGCTGGTTAAAATACAGTTAATTAAGGTCAAAGAAAATGTGGTAAAAGAAAGTTTAGAATGCTCACAATGTGAATGGAGAAAAAGCAGAAGGATATAGCAAGTGATGCCTATAAAATAGGAGATGAAAATATAAATAAAAACCAAAGGAAGTAAAGGAAGAAAGAAGAGAACAAGAGCATTTGGCTACTACAAAGAGAAGAAAGGAGAAAAAATTTAAAAAGAAACAAAAAAAAAACAAAGTAAACAAACCCATCCCATTCTAAAATGGTGAGATAAAATAAAATAAAAATTATAAAATGTGCTAAAAATAAGAAAAAGAAACAAATGTGTATGTATCTTTCTCTCTCTTGATCTAAAAATCAATAATCACAGCAAGAACACACACAAACAGGAGGAGGAGGAAAAAAAAGATTCTTGACGAAAAATCTAAGAATTGTCTTCACTGAGGCAGTGAAACTCTTGATGAGGATGGATGATGGCAACCTATGCTTGATTGTCCTTTTTATTTCTTCTTAGGAAACATGAAAGAGAGAGAGAGAGAGAGAGAGACAGACAGACAGACAGACAGACAGACATTCCTCTTGTATTGCTCACTGAACCACCAGCTTCAGTGACCTAAAACTGAAGCTGGTTGAAATGACTTTCCATTTCTTTCTCACCTCTACGAGGTAGGACAGAATAGGAAATATTAACGAATGAATTCCCAGGGTATGACTATTGCTTAGTTCTAATAGTGGAATCCCAGCGACTGGAATTTATCTCTAATCAGCCCATAGGAACTTTTCTGGGTGGTATCTACTCTGGAAGGACTAGGTCAACACACATCTAGGGCTAGATAGGTACTGATCTCTGATGGATGACTTGATCTCAGGAGCCCCCAAAGAATTCAACTCATGGGACTGAGGAGCCAATCCTCCACAGGTTTCACACTCTCCACTGCCCATGAATACAACCTTCCCAGACTTACTCTGGAAGTACAGTCATGACTACCTGTTCAGTTTCCTCACTCTCTTCAACTGGTCACATGTACCTCCAGACTCAAAGGAAAGTGAGTTGACTCCCCTCCATACCCAGCACTCCCAGCGGGTACTATTTTATCTGTGCCTGTTTTACTTATATTATGGTAGCTACACCCTAGGTCACACAGAAGGTCCTTGATGGGACAGTAGGGCAATATTTCCCTTGACCACCTCCAGCTCTATACTTGCCAGTTGAGAAACAAAGAGTACTTTTTCAAATACCAGTTTGTTTTGTAACCTCTGGATCAGCTATGTTCAGGCTGCTTTCTTGTTCTACAGGTTTTTTCATGGTAAGTTTGTTCATTGTGTTTCTGTTTGTGTTTTCCCTCTCCCCTGTGGTAAACCAGCAAGACTGCTGTTGCCACAACTGGCTTGACTCCAATGTACGCTTTGTCATTCTTTGTTCAATGTACTTTTTCTGAGTCTCTGAAAGGCACAGACTGATAGTGAATTAGAGTGAATTTCCTCTTTACCTACCTCACTGAGAAGCAGCACTTCTTTTTTTTAAAATTTTTATTTAATTTTTTGATTCATTGAACACAAATGGAGTACAGCTATTGTTTTTCTGGTTGTACACAAAGTAGAGTCACCCCATCTGTGCATTCATACATGTACACAGGGCAATGATGTCTGTCACACATACTGTTATTATTCTTACCCCTCAACCTCAACCCCACCCCTCCCTTCCCTCTATGCTCTCTATCCTTTCTCCATTCTTGCCATCATTCCACCTCACATTATGCATCATCATTCACTTATCAGAGAGACCATTTGGCCTTTGGATTTTGGGGATTGGCTAATCTCACTTAACA
>JAJEJO010051511.1:0-33155 GCA_020662805.1 Glaucomys volans
TGAATTCAGTAAAGTAGCAGGATATAAAATTAATGCTCATAAATCTAATGCATTTTTATTTGTAAGTGATGCATCCTCTGAGAGATAAATTAGGAAAACTATACCATTCCCAATAGCCTCAAGAAAAATAAAATACTTGGGAATCAATCTAACAAAAGAAGTGAAAGACCTCTACAATGAGAACTACAGAACACTAAAGAAAGAAGTTAAAGAGCATCTGAGAAGATGGAAAGATCTCCCATGTTCTTGGATAGGCAGAATTAATATTGTCAAAATAGCCATACTACCAAAAGCGCTATACAAATTCAATGCAATTCCGATTAAAATCCCAACAACGGACCTCATGGAAATAGAGCAAGCAATCATGAAATTCATTTGGAGGAATAAGAGACCCAGAATAGCTAAAGTAATTCTTTGCAAGAAGAGTGAAGCAGGAGGCACTACAGTACTAGATCTTCAAATATATTTCAGAGCAATAGTAATAAAAACAGCATGGTATCGGCACCAACATAGACAGGTAGATCAATGTACGGAACAGAGGACACAGAGACAAACCCACATAAAACCCAGATACTTGACAAAAACATAAAATGGAGAAAAGATAGCCTCTTCAACAAATGGTGCTGGGAAAACTGGAAATCCTTATGCAGCAAAATGAAACAAAGCCCATATCTCTCATCCTGTACAAAACTCACCTCAAAATGGATCAAGGACCTAGGAATTAGACCAGAGACCCTGCACATGATAGAAGAGAAAATAGGTCCAAATCTCCACCATGTTGGCCTAGGACCAGATTTCCTTAACATGACTCCCAAAGCACAAGAAATAAAAAGCAGGAATCAATGATTGGGATAGAGTCAAACTAAAAACCCTTTTCTCAGCAAAGGAAACAATCAGTAATATGAAGAGAGAGCCTTCAGAGTGGGAGAAAATCTTTGCCACACACTTCAGATATAGCACTAACCTCCAGAATCTACAAAATGCTCAAAAATCTTTACACCAAGAATACTAATAACCCAATCAATAAATGGGCCAAGGAATTGAACAGAAACTTTACAGAAGAAGATCTACTAGCAATAAATAGATTTATAAAAAAATGTTCAACATCCCTCGTTATAAGAGAAATGCAAATCAAAACCACCTTAAGAGTTCATCTTACCCCAATTAGAATGTCTTTCATCAAGAACACAGGCAACAACAGGTGTTGGCGAGGATGTGGGGAAAAGGGTACACTCATACATTGCTGGTGGGAGTGCAAGTTGGTGTAGCCACTCTGGAAAGCAGTGTGGAGATTCCTTAGAAAACTTGGAATGGATCCACCATTTGACCCAGCTATCCCACTCCTTGGCCTATACCCAAAGGTCTTAAAATCAGATAACTACAGTGATACAGCCACATCAATGTTCATAACTGCTCAATTCACAATAGCTAGATTGTGGAACCAACCTAGATGTCCTTCAATAGATGAATGGATAAAGAAACTGTGGTATATATACACAATGGAATATTACTCAGCTATAAAGAAGAATAAAATTATGGCATTTGTAGGTAAATGGATGATGTTGGAGACTGTCATGCTAAGTGAAATTAGTCAATCCCCAAAATCCAACGGCCAAATGGTCTCTCTGATAAGCGAATGATGATGCATAATGCGGGGTGGAAGGGAGGCAAGAATGGAGGAAGGATAGATAGCATAGAGGGAAGGGAGGGGTGGAGTCATGATGGGGGGACAAGAATAATAAGAGAATGAGACAGACATCATTGCCCTGTGTACATGTATGAATGCACAGATGGTGTGAGTCTACTTGTGTACAACCAGAGAAATAATAGCTATACTCCATTTGTGTTCAATGGATCAAAATTAAATGAATAAAAAAAAAGAATAGAAGGTATACAGTTGACTAATGGCAATATGAAAAAAATGCTTAATATTAGTAATCATTAGGGAAATGTAAATTAGTACCACAATAAGTTGTCACTTCACAGCTATCAGAAATGTTGTTATTAAAAAAAAAAAAGATGAAAGGTAACAAATGTTGATGAGCACTTGGAAATAAAGAATGCTTAACTTAAATCAATAATAAGCAAGCAACTGCTTCTGGAGAAATAATCAGGTGCCAAAAGTGAAATATAAAAAAAAAGTTGGGTGCAAATGTGAGTAAAAATGGAGGCTGAAATTTGAGGAAAATATATACCTAAAAATAAACAAAATACCATATAATCCATATTATCATGAAGTTTTGTGATGGTGATAACCTGCTGAGGAATGGTAGAGCTAAAGACTATATTTCACTTGATTATCCTTCAAAACTTATCAAGTTTCACATGTAGCAAAAGAATTAAGTCCTTTTTTTATTAAGCTTGATATTCTTACATTTTCTGTTTTTGAATAGGTATTAATTTTTACTCAAACCTTTTCAAACATTGGTTACATCAAGCAGTAGTGGTTTCATAACATCTTTTATTTTCATGTCTCTTTTGCCAATTATTGGCTAGATAGCATCAATGTTTTGCATGAACACTGTATCATATTATTTATCACAGTGTTAACATAGTCACAGATTTTTCTCAAATGATTTCAAATTTGTAGGATTCAAAGATCAATACTGTTACCAAATCAGGACCTGAATTGTTTTTTTCACAATTGTTGTAAAAAGAAATTATAGATTGTTGCCAAATATACATGATAGCACCCAGCTCCTGACTGAAAAACTAATACCCAATATAGAAACAAAATAACAAAAAAAGGATCCTATAAATAGCAAGAATCAATAAATGACATAATATTAATAATGATTTCTATTTAGGTTCTTACCAAAGCTGTTAGTGATTTGAAAAAGTATTAATATGTCTTTTTATACTCACATATCACATTATCAAGTTTTAAATATTAGACAAAATTATTATCCTGTAAAACAATTTTCTTCTTATTTATGTTTCAATAATGTTTTCTATCTAAAAACAAAAATCTGTACTCATCGTATATAACTTTATACCTTATGGAAATTTTATGTTTGCTTTCAGAAAAATAGATAAAATTTATTTCACTTTGTCTCTTTTTATATCTGTCCAATCTTGATGATGGTGACATTATGGGAACAATCACATTTGTTCATATAAACATTATTGTAGTTTTTGTTGTCAATCATTCCCACAATTATTCTTATTCTCATAAACTCAAAATTGATTTGAAAAAAATACTAATTCAATACTTTTAACTAATTTTTGCCACCAACCTATTTGTTGGAGTTTTACTTTGGAACTGAATACTTCATTTCCATTTGCCCAATATTTGAAAAATAATGCTTGAATCATACATTAAAATTCTTTTACCTAATCCTAACCTATTCCTGTGAAGGGTAATACATTCTTGTGAAGGGTGTACAAAATTACATTATGGATTCATTGTTGTGGATCACGTAAAAACTAGAAATTTCATATTGTTATATCTATCATTTACTATAGCTTTTTATTTACAAGGCAGCAAAAATAAACTTGACTATCTCTGAAAACACAGTGGAAGATAATAAGCTATTTTTTGTGAAATTACAATATTATCAGACAATAATCTATTTTTGAGAAAGATGCTAATTAAATGCATGATTGTTCAAGTATTCTTGAAATACTTGTAATGATGGTTTGCCAGATAAATTCTTATTTTTCTGTAGCCAAGAATGGTTTATAATTGAATTTTTATGTAGGAACAAATGCTCAAACTAGAAAGCAGAGTTCTTTTGCTATACATAGTACAAACAACCCCGAGTAAAGAAAATTATCCTTCTTGTATTCTAGTTGAATTATAAATCAAATTGAGTATCATAATATTTACACAACCTTCAGCCAGATTCATTACTTTGTTCTTTACATGAGAATTCTGTTTGGTGTTTATTTAAAACTGCATGTATTTTTCCATATGAAAACCCAGTTTAATTATTTTGTATTTTAGTTGTATTTTTGCATCATAACTAAAAATAAGGTTTAATAATCTATAATATTTCATGATAAAATATTTTATTTAGCAAAAGTTTCATATTAATACCAGAAACACTTGGAAATTCTCTAAAGAATTTTTTAAAATAATGTTTTAGTCATTTATTAGACAGTTCCATTAAGTCTGCTTATATTATTTTGCATATTTTTGTGTTGAAAATAAGTATGACTCTTAATCCATTAAAGGGATTAATCCACTTGGGGGAAAAAAAGAAAATGAGTATGTAATGAAGAGTTAAGAGATTTAGACATTCTAAACTTAATGTAAGATCTACTTACTTTAGGCAGAAAAAATCAACTTTTTGTGGTAGAATAAAATTGTTCCTTTATGTATGGGTACATCATAATCATTATAATTCTTGGTCAGTATATCATGGCACTGCTTTAAGACATAGACTTCATTTCCTGTGACCTTTCTGAAACTTACCATGTTTCTATTTAATGTTCAATAAACTGACTGAGGTAATTACTTGCTCATACTAAAGTTTTTTCCTTAATTTTTTCCCACCCAATGAAAGAAATCTTTGCACAAATTTCCAAGTAGTATTAGATGAGACAAATTGTTAATATATTCAATTCCTGACAATTTATGAATCAATTATATAGTTAATAACTTTTCCATTGTATTATAGTCTGCCTGCGCATCCATTGGCCAAATTTTAGAAATATCATATAACTTTGGTGCACTTAGTTTTCTTACTCTCTTGCCTCTTTTTATTAACACCTGTTCTGAAACTCCCTCTTACATTTTTCATCTCATATTCTTGTGCAATCCCTACTTTACCAATAAGACCTTCTTTTAAAAGAAGTCTTTTCACATATTATCATATCTTCAAATTGGTTACTAATAAACATTTCTGTGTCAAATAAGGCACACAATTTGAAATATTGAAATAATTTTACTTGATATCAGAAAGATGAGCTTTTATTGATCACTTCCTTCTTTCTCTAGTACCACACACCTAGTGTTCTTGCCAACTGTAGAATAGTTTTTCTGCGTCCCAAATCCTCAATCCTAGTCTACCACTATTTCTATTTCAGTTGCTACTATGTATTCTAAGGCATTATCATCCCTCTCTTGAACTACTACTGTACAATTTCCATTACTATTCTTCTTTTCCCTAACATTTAATAGGGATTTCTTTCTGATACCACATTTATAAGAAATATTCTATTGTAATTGGGTATATACCTTATTTCAGAGTTCTTGCAGTACTCGAATTGCCAATAAAATTTCATACACTCATTTATGCATGAATTATATAGGGTTTTTATTGAAGTTAAGAGTTTTTGCATCATTGTGTTACTATTTCATTAGATTTTTATTTTCTTTTTTGTGATACTCCTGTTCAATCCAGGGTCTTGTACATGTTAGCCAAGTGCTTTACCACTGTGCTATATCCCCAGCCTATTCAATTTTCTTTAAATATAATGTGAATTTCAAATTTTCAAATCTGAAAAAATACTCGTTAGTACTAAAAGGTAAATTGTTTTTTGAAAAATTATAAGTGAACACTTGAATCTTCCTACTTATGAAGATTTGACCATTGTGTCATTTATTTGCATTTCTTCCTCTTTTAATATAATGAATATTATATTAAAAATAATAATATAATAGTGTACAGGGTTTACAGAACTTTTGGTAAATCCAAACTCTAGTATTTTCTGATATTATTTTAAATGATGTTTCTATTTAATTTTTATTCTGGAATAAGATTTAAACATTCTATGGTTTTCCATTCAATTATATTCTATTATGGTTTTATAACAATAAAATTGAGGAACATAAATTCATAAGAGTTAAGAATAGACACCATAATTTGTTTTGAGTTTTGAAATGAAAGCATGTAGCCTAAAACTGAGAATTATCTGATACTGCTTTTAGAGCTGTTATCCAATTCAGGAATTTTATTTCCATCCTAATAATTTTCTTTTCAAAAAAATATGTGGGCTGGGATTGTGACTCAGTGGTACAATCCTTAACTATCATGTGTGAGGCACTGGGTTCAATTCTCAGCACCACATATAAATAAATAAATACATAAAATAAAGGTCTATTAACATCTGAAAATAAAAACTTAAATATGTGTTGACATTTTTTGGAAGATTTTTCTTCACATATTCAGATGGTGTTATTTTTCCCTGTATTATTTTTGCAGCATATTATATATTCACTTTTGAAATGTGAGATTAATCTTCCATTTCCATTTTAAAAATTACTTAACCAAGGCATTCTTCACATGCTATGTAATTCACTCATTTCATGCCTATATTCGAGGCCATTGTAAAAAACATCACAAGGCACATGGAACCCTAAATATCTTTATTAAAGTTCCTTCGGTTATGTGCCAAATTGGCTTGCTGGGTCATATGATCTTTCTGTTTTTAATTTATTCAACAACTACCAACGTGTTTGGTATGCCTATACCATCTGCATTCCACAATGCATAAGAGTGTCATTTTTCCACATCTTTGCCAACAGTTGGTATCCTTTGACTTTTTGTTAATACTCATCATAGGAGGTGGAAAGTCATCTCTCTTAGTTATTTGGATTTGCAATTTGCTAAGGATTAATAAATTTGGCTATCTTTTCATGTATCTATTAGCCATTATTATTTGTCATTTTAAGAAACATCTATTCAGAACTTTTGATCACTTTGAAATCAGGTTATTAGTTTTTTCTATGATTATTTTTTATGAGTTCTTTAAACTTGCATGAGTTCTTTAAACTTTGGATATTAACCTAGTTTTGAGGCCTTGGATGGTGGCACTTTGACTTCTGATTGCCCCCAATCTCTATCTTTACCTATCCTTCACATGTAGCCCATTATATACCACTCCTAATTGCTCAGTCAGGTACCCACAATCAGATCAGCCCCTATGCCTTAAAGCTACAGAAACATTCAAATTAAGTCAGTCAAAATATTGCTTGCCCTGTTATCCTGTTCTTTCACGTGGAAACCTCAAAGAGGCTCTGATATATAGCTGCTCTCTTTCCCATTGCTTCCTGACCGGCAGGGCATTTCCTCCCAGAGAAACTTCAGGATGTGATGAGTTCTCCTTAGGGAACTATGAGTAGCAACTGTGTCTTTACATTTCTTTCCTGTATTTTATGTCTGGTCTCAACATACCTCTCCTAAGATAATGTGGTTAAAATCAGGTATGTATATAACATAATTGTATTAGATGATTTTTTAGAAAGCAATTTATTTTCAATGACCAAACAACACTGCATTTAAGGACTTACTAATATTTAACTGAAAAATATTGTGTAGAAATTATAAAAATATTCAAAGAATTATGGTTTATATCACCTTTTGTATGAATTCAATAAAAATCAATTTAAATATGAATATTTAAACATGGAGATGTATATTGAATTTTACAGTCAATAATTGTCCCTATCGTGTTTTATTGACAATTTCAACTTTGGTTAAGTATATTTCATTGGTGAAGTAAGTTCTTATTTTAACTACTTTAAAAGTTGTTGCTGTACAAAGTTATACATGGACATTGATTTTTCTCCATGCAAGTTCTAATTGCTTATTTCCTGCACCAGTTGATATAATTGTTCACTAAGAATTTCTTGTTCATTCATTGTATTTCTGGTCTGTGAGATGCTTTTCAGATAAGCTCAAAATAACATGCCTAAAATAAAGACCTTGAAATAAATATGTTGAGTTTTTCCCAGTCTGTGTTGAGAAAACAAAAAATCCTAGATGCAATAAATGGAAAAAAATAGCAAGTTATGACTCTTTTCATAGAAAAAAAATCTCTCTCTCTCTCTCTTCTCTCCTACTTTTTGCACCTTCCTTTCCTCATGATGCCCAACATTATGTGCTGGGAGCTACTATATTCATAGAGTGAGAATGTTCTTATTATACATCCTTATTTCTTTTTCTCCAGAAATTACAGAAATGTTATATCATATAAATTTACCAGATGTGCACATAAATGCAATTTGTGTTGAATTACCTTTAGCACTCACTGCAAAATTTAGTTTTAAAGTCTGTCTTACACAAACTAAAAGATTTGACAATTCCATAATTGTCTCTTTTCCAACACTTCTGTGTTGACTCCTTGTTGCCTGTCCTTTGTTGAAATATTTGGTGGACAACTTGGACAACTTATTAGAGAATGTAATGGCAATGGAGGAAGGAGGTTAGCTGAAAACATTTCCTTAGCATTTTCTCCCTTTAATGTAAAATGCAAATTAATTACAAAACTGAAAACAGATATTGAATTCTCAATTCTTTCTTAAATCCAATTCTAAAATATTAGAATTTGTTATTCTGGATGACACAAATTCAAAACTTGTTTACTTGATTTTAAAATGGGGTCAAAAGAGCACAATTTCTGTGTGCTGCTCTTCAAAACTTATTTTGCACATGCAAATTCTTTTGTGGATATGTATATGACAGATTAAATATTGAATTGACTTCTAACAAAATTTTTTCTTACTCTCAAAATGTTAAAATTATGTTAAATTCTATGTCAAAATGTTACATTCCACTAGGTATATAGAATAATGTTGTCACTTGGTTTTCAATTATTTTTTAAATTTTTTCCCCAACTACATATTTAAACAAAAATAAGCTAATATAATTTAATTAAGATTAGATGTTGTATATTCTCCACATATTAGTGGAGAATAGTGAAAAACAGAAAAATTCCATTACATTGTGTTCTTATTTTATGAATACTCATTTTTAGTTCCATAGAAACACTGTAATGATAGTTAAGTATTGTGGAATAGTAGCTTCCTAGAAAAATATTTCTAAAAGGACCAAAATCTATTTTCAAAATTGTGTTAAATCAAGAAAGCAATCATCATATTATGATTTGGTTATAATTTTATAAAAACCAGTGAGCCATTTTCCTTCTTGTAAAATAACAATAAAGGCTTGAATTTAATGACTTTCAGGAATTTGATACAATGTATTTCCAAGTAATACTAGTAAAGTTATCATTCCAAACATACGATATTCTGTTTTTGCATATCCCATATGCTTTCCAAAATGTTTAAAGTTGCATAAATATAACTAAAACATGTTATGTATAGTATTATTATTAACATTCTTTTTCATGGAAATACATAGTATTAAATTTGTAATTATAGGAAATACAACATTTATATATGGAGTGTTAAAAAACTCAATTAAATGATTTATTTTCAAAATTGAAATCACCAAAAAGAAATATTGCAAAAATGTAAGAACTAACAATTTTGCATCTATATGACCTGATGTTTTAAAATGCCAGCTATTTTTAAGTCTGTGCTTCATTTGGTTTTTAAATGTCAACATAATTTTTAGATATTAAAAATAGCTTGTACAGTTGCTATGCTGTTATTACTTTCTTGTAAACTTATTATTAGTAGTATTACTTGTTTAAATAAATGGAAATTAAATGATAATTAATTCATTTATATCCATGCAAGTTAGAAGATACTGGAATATCATGTATAAATTCCTCCAGAGGAAAGAATTTTGAACCATGGATCCTCTATTCACAGAAAATAGCATTTAAATCTGAGTACAAGGTAAAGAAATTTTGGAGATACAAAAACCCTGGAAGAATATTGTATTAAAGAAATGTTCAATAAACCAATGTAAATAGATGAATATATAAGCAGAAACAAAGATTCATAAATCTGATTTAAAAACCTAATGGAAATCTTCATATGGTAGATAAAATCAAAGATGAATTCATTGAGCTGCATATTCTTTCACTATTCTCAAACTCTCTGTAGTTTTAATAATAGAATACAATGCAATTTATAGAAACAATAGATTATTTTAATATGGAATATTTTAATGTTGGAATGGTTACACAAATTATTTCAAAATGCTAGATAATTTAAAAATTCAGTAGTGTATTATCTATGTGCTCTGAATAAACTCCAGTTCTACCCTTATCAATAAAGAATAAAGTATTTTTCTTAATGGATGGTATTTCTCTAGTTTTTCTTTATTATGCTGAAGGAGAAAGTTGTCGTAGGCAGGTATACACGTAATGTAATTCCTAATAAAATGGCACCAAATTGCGCTCTTAACCTTAAGCAATGGGATTGCTGTAGTTTTGGACTGGAATATCTTATGAAGGTTTGTTCTCCAAGGTGGCACCCTTGGAAGATGGTGGAACATTTGAGATGAGGTATAGTGGGAGGTTCTCAGGTGATTGGCGGCATGCCCTTGAGAAGGATTATGGGACCCCAGTCACTTCCTCTTTCTCTGTTTCATTTCTAAGTCTGAAGTTGTATGGTTTTTCTCATAATGTGCTCTTACCATAATGAGCCACCACAGATCCAGAGGCATGGGGTCAACCTATCCTGAACAAAGTCTGTAAAACTATGGGGAAAAATGAAGCTTTTCTTTTTATAAGTTTATCTCAAGTGTTATTATAGTGTCAGAAAAGTGGCTAACCCACAGATGAAGTGTATTCTATTACTAAGTTCTAGAAAGATGAGTACACAAAATATATTTATTAAAAAATGAAAAATAAATCCCTGTAATCCTGCTGAAGATAAAATCAAAATAAATGTGTGTATTTGAACTATATTGCTTATATATTTATGTTTTAATGTAGTGCTTTGAAAAAGAAAGCAAAAAATAAACAATTTTTATAGAATTATGGTCTTTTATCTCGTGAAATGCTGTATTAAGCAAATGTTATTTTTCAATGATATGAAATGATATGAAGAATCTATGATACTAGGTAATATTTTATAATTTTTGTGATTTTTTTATTCAGTTCAGCTATGATATGTAATATCTTTACTTAATACAATCAAGATATAATAAAGACAAGGAAAAAATAAGTCAATTATCATATACAAATTCTGAAAGTATTAATCTTACATAAGAATGGTTTGTCAAAATAAAATATTTCTAAAGTAAATTTGCTGATGTGTTGTATAACGCAGAGATATATGAAGAAAACCTACTCATGGCTCTTTTTGCAAACACTAGATTTCTGCCAGGAATTATTACCTTATATTGACAAGACAAGAGATCAGGGTGTCAGAAAGGTAATTCAAAGCAGAAAAAATGAAACTGTGTCATACCATGGGTTCAAGGAAGACATTTCTTTCTGTTTATATATACAACCTATCTCAATCAAGTCCTTCCATTCTGCTGTCTCCATAACTCCTGTTCCCAGCACATGCTTCTTTCTCAAGCTAAAATTAAAAAAGAAAAATCAAAGAATGACATTTTTTTATAATACTACCATTGAAAATAAAACATTGTGTAAACAGAGTGTAATTTCTCATTTTTCTGATTGTGCATATTGTAGGATCCCATTAGTCATGTAGTCATATATGTACATGTGGTAATAATGTCTGTTTCACTCTACTGTCCTTCCTACCCCTTACTCCTTCCCTCCCTTCACTCTTTTCTACCTAATATAAAGTAACTTTATTCTTCCTTATCCCACCCTTATTGTGAATTTGCATCCACGTATCAGAGAAAACATCTGGTCTTAGGATCTTTCAAAATGTATAAATTCATTCCACTGTCATGTACAACTAATTAGAACAAGTAAAAAAAATGAAAAAAAGAAAAGAGAGCATTAGATATGAATCCTACATGTGTGGACCATTTTGAAAAGAAACTAAAATCTTTAGAAATACATGTTTCCTCATTTTATAACATGCACAATAAGCTTTTCTTAAATGGTATATTACAACTGATACTGTTCAAAAATTTATCTGTATCATTGCATAAAATTGATTTCTGAGATACCATAAGAGTTCTAACCTCGTAATTCTAAGTAAACACCTCTATAAACCACATAAATTATAATTGGAAAATCTTACAAAATTAGTGTTTCTGTTGAATGAAAGAAGATGATTATAGATTTGTAGCCTTTGAACTATCTTATTTAATGTATTCCCATCATTGACCGAATCTTATTTAATACTTATAACATTTTGACCTATTATTATTAAATTAAATTGAGAATCAGTTATTAAATCTAACTTGGATACAATCAAAAAAGTAAAAATCAGAGATATGATAAATATATTAAGTTTTATAAAATGGGTTATATTGCATATATTTTCCAAGGATACCATAATAAATTCTAATGTGGTATTTTATTTTTAGAGTAATAATCTCTTGATTAATTTCTAAATATAATCTTATTCCAAGCCTTAGACCTTTGTGGTGTGCTGAATAGAATTGCAACTTATAAATATGCTGTCAATAAACAGACAAACAAATGACATGCATATTAGGGGTCTTTGCACAATACTATCTCAGGTGAGCCCTATAATCCAGTCTTTATGTGATGCTAGTTTACAAATTTTGTGTAAAAGTGTTTCATGAAATCAATATGTGTAATTGCTGATTTTTACATAGTATTTTTGAAAAGAACATAAACTGATTTTATTGGAAAGCCCTTCTGACCAAAGCCTGCCACTAAGACTTTTGAATTTGCTTCACTTATTGTTTTATAAAATAGGTTGTTTAGTTAATTTGAGTGCAGGGAAAAAGGGGGAATCTTCTTGATATTTGTCCAAATGGACTTTACTCCATTTAATACTCATCTCAATGAGAATGTGTCGATTTCCAGAAATGATCTTTTAGAGATGAGATGTGCCAGAAAAAAAACATTTTAAAAAAATGTGTAGATTTAGTTTACTTAGTGAAATGAAAAAAGTTTCTTGAAACAAAGGCATAGGGACATTATATTACATTTATCATAAATACTAATAACTTTAGAGGAAAATGTAGATTTTGAAGATTAATGTTGATTTAGCAGTATATATTTATTGAAGATACATGTCAGTGTTCATTTTTAAATCTGTGATTATCCTAAAATTATCTGTGAAAACTCAAGAACAATTCTTAACACAACACTATTTCTCTTAGTATCATTAAGAAATGTATCAAACATTTCTAGAAGCTAATTCTTTTCATTTCAAATTAGCCTCTAAGAATATTATAAATAAATTTCTGGTTTTTTATTTTTAATAATTATAATAAATTTGGAAATAGTTTGCATAATTTTGTGGTATTAGCTATTGTGGTTTAGCTAACACCATTATTTTTAGCTATAAAACTTCTGTACTATACTAATAATTCTATTGACTATAAAAGGTTTGAATATTATCAAACATTATTTAATCTAGATACAATTTATTATGATTCAAAATAATTTCTATTCTATATCAATACTTTAAGAAAAATGAGAGCATATCACTGATTCCTTTCTTAGCACATTAACTCAAATTCATACTTTATATTCTTTTTTGCTACTTATCTCTTATTCCTAGCTCCTTAATTCTCAAGTGTAATTTTTTTCCTATGTTGAAATTCCAAACTTAATTAATTAAATTTGGGTCCTTAAAGAATCAATCCATTTATGTCATTTTTCAAATTTTGTTAAAGGCTCCCATGAGACACATATTATATCTAACAATGTCACTGAAATCCAGTATGTTTTAAATTGTTCATTTATGACATATTCAGCAGAGAACTTACATAACAGTCGAATTTTCAAAAATGTTATTAATACTGTTAATGACACCATATAGGAAAAATACTCTGAGTTTATTATTTCTACTTCAGGTGATATTTATGGTATTATTCGCTATCTGGAAGGAATATATTTTTTAATGAAGGGTAAAATTGGAAATATAAACTAGCCATGTGCTGAAAGATGATTTTACTTGTTGATTTTCCAAATAAATCTATGGCCACAAACCCCAGGAGCAAGATGAGTGCAATATAGTGCTATTTCTGTTGTTAAATCAGTAGTCTTGGCTTGTTAATAATGGAGAGAATGGTATCTTGCAAGCTGACCAGTCAAGCATTGAAGAAAAATGACTCAATATATTTTAAAAATCTGTGCAGTTTCTCTCCAATTATTTTTTAATGTGCCTTTTGACAAATTGTCAGGAGTGAAAGTTAGGAGACTTTACTTTTATGACCATTACATTTTGCATCCTGTCAAGTGATGAGTAGCATGGCTCTGAATAGGATGTGTGCCATGAAGAAAAAGGCTTGCAGGGTGGAATTTATGATGACAGGTAATGTATTTTTCTGACAGAAAGCAAATGTGAAAGGTGGTGCAAAGCAGAATTAAAATGAATTCACAGTGTGTGTGCACAATATGATGTACTATGAGAAACAAAAGTTGAATAAAATAAAATCTCAATTATTATTATAATATACAGAAGACTGTGTAAAACAAAGGCTGATTATCAAAATATTTGTTGACCTTGTCTGCCTTCTGATACTATTATGAAGTACCTGACATAATTCACTTATAAAGAGGAAATGTTTACTTTGGCTCACAGTTTTAGATGATCTAGTTGAAGGCTGAATGGACCCACTGTTTTTAGGCCTCTTGTGGGAGGTGCTGGATGGACAAGGCAGGAAACGTGAAACAGAAAGAATAGATCATTTATTACCAGGAAGCAAAAGAGAAAGAGGAAGAAGTCAGGTCCTCACAATCTTCTGCAAGGACATGCACCCAATGACCTTAGGATCTCCTGATAGAACCCATCTCCAAAAGGTTCCACTAACTCCCAAAAGTACCTTCCTGGGGACTAATGCTTTAACACAAGGGAACTGAGGAGACATGTTAGATCTTTGTATTTAATCATATAATGTGCATAAATACCTTAAACATTTACATACAAATTTGAGAATTTAATGCATTGCAATAGTTATTACATTATCTTTGTTAGAGGAAGTAAGTTATTTTAGAAAATATTTTAATAAAAGATTACATGACTTCTGCTCTTACATTTCACTGGGGAAAATGAATAAAATAATGATTTAAAAGTGACAGGAGTATGATTATAAACACAAGGAATATCCAAGTTATGGATGTTTTTCGTATCTAATCTATTGCTGAAAACAAGCATTTTGTTTTTTTCTTCGCATCCAAAGTTTTCCATTTTTTCTCTTCTATTTCTGTATTTATAAATGACTCCAGGCTTAACTGAAGCAATAACTTCCTATTCATTATTTTATAACACTGACCTATCTCAAAAACATTAAATTACTTTCTCATCCAAGTATTTCTTTTCTGAGGATGACACAGTGGTCATTACTTGGTTATCATATTTTCTTAACATTTTCAGCATTTCTAATAATCTCCAAAATATCTAGTCATATTTTATACACCCATTTTAAGTCCTTTCATCATAAATAATTAGTATGAAGATAATATGCTTATATTTGATGCATATGCAAACTACAGAAAATATAGTAAACTCTGTCACTCAGATGCTAATTCTGGCATGTTTTCCTCAAATATGATTCTTAATAGAGAGCAAACATCTGAATGTTTCAGTTGTTTGACAAACCTAAGAAATACAGAAAGGGAGGTGGAGTAGGTTTTCACTTTGATGGACATTTCTTAAAACACTATAACAAATGCAAGATTTTTGCATAAAAACAAATTAAAGATATTCTTGAAGAATGAGAAAAAACATCTGGAAGGCAAATGTAGGAATATGAGGTATATATTATAGTGTAAATAATGCAATAATAGTCTACTATGTGGAAAGCATTAAGGCTGCAGACTGATACAAGCTGATAAATGCAGGATATTTGAGGAACCATTTAAGGGCCATGGATTTCCATATAGAATGAAAAAGTGTGTTCTAGTAAGTCTAAGTGTCTGATAGTACATTATTTTTCTTTATGTTCTGAAGAATTCCTTTAACTGGAAAAGATCAACCTTGGATACGTATGGAGAGACATATAATGGATAATTGTTTAATGATTAATACATGTAAACAGGAAATGATTTAAAATGCTTTTTTCATGTAGTCTTCACAGAAATTCTGAGGTAATATTGTTGTTAGGCCTAGTTTGCAAATACAATTTTTAAACTTAAAGCAGCTTTCTTTTGATTATACATATATAGAAAACAATGTGATTCTTGTTGAAATCCAGTTCAGTCTCAATTATATGACATAAGGAAACTCCTTATTTTGTACAAATGAAAGAAAACTCTTTTTCAAGCCTTTCTGCACAGTTTAATATAGAGACGTTAACACCTTGACTTCCCCAAGTTAATTCCAAGTTGCAATTCCACTAATACTATTAAGGTTTTCTACAAAGTCCTTTACTGTTTTTAAAAGGAAAAGATCAAATTATATATATATGTGTTTACACACACACACACACACACACACACACACATCTTCTAAGACTAAGTATTATCCTAGAATTCTGTTATTGTTTAGATATTTGGTATCCCCTCAAAGCTCATATGTGAGACAATGCAAGAAGCTTAGAGATGAAATGATTGGTTTATAAGAGCCTTGCTCTAATCAATACATTAATCACTTGATAGGGATTAATTCTGTGATGGCTGTAGGCATAGAGGATGTGGCTGGAGGAGGTAGGTCACTGGGAGCTTGCCTTTAGGGTATATATCCTATCTGTGAGAGGAATCTCTGATGCTTGGTGGCTGTATCCAGACCTGTTTTCCAATGCCACATCCTCCCGCCATGATGTTCTGCCTAACCCCAAGGAATGGAGCCTACCCTGTTTGGACAGAGAGCTCTGAAACCATGAGTGCAAAATAATTTTTTCTCCCCTTAAAATTGTTCTTTTCAGATGTTTTGGTCACTGCAGCAAAAACCTGACTAAAACAAATTCAAATAAAAAAAATAGAAGCATATAAGAGAAAAGGATTATGGCTAAGTAGCCTGGCTTATGTCTGACTTTGAGCTCATAATCCTATGCGTGTATACATTGTTTGGAGCATGTACTAGTACAGCTAAGCTTGTTAACTTGTTAAACTCTAAATATTTGAACTTCATTTAGTGACATGAATCTGTTTGCTAAAGAGAGAAGACAAATATTGATTCAAACAAGTTTTATTTTTATGTCATTAATTTTAAAAGTAAGTAAATCTAAACCACATTTTCCTGTACTACTATTATTATATCCCATAAGAAGTTCTGAGAAAGTGAAGTTTAAGAACAAAGTCATGACATTGAAAGAAAGGACTGAAATAGACCATAACTCAGCGTGTATATTGGATAATGAAAAGAATTTGAAACTGGACAGTTACAAGTTTGTGTACTGACAGTAAGTCATATAAATATTGCAGTTGGAAAAGTAATTTGATTTTTTCTCATATTTATTGTCAAAATGAACATGAACACCTCAACACATTTTAATGCAGATAAAATATTATGGTATTTATAAAGCACAGTGGATAGGAAATAAACATTAATCATTATTTCATCATTATATTTATTTTATGTAAAGAGGAGAGATTAATGTTTTAGAATAAATTCTGAGTGTTTTTCTCAAAGGTAGCCCTATCAGATACTGTACAAATATATGGTCTATCCACTTTTCAAATAAAGTAGGATTCTATCATATTTTAACCTAATACTTTTCTAAAAGTATTTGATTCATAGTATGTATTATGGATTTTTATGCATATTAATCTGATATCTCAAAACATTTATATTAAAGTTATTGGTACTTTCATGCATCAGTTTTTATTTGTGAAAAATTTAAGAGAAAAAGAAAACCATATATTTTAGAAGTCTGGGTCTGGGGATGTAGCTCAGTTGGTAGAGTGCTTTCCTAGCATATACACAAGGGCCTGGGTTCAATCCCCAGCACGAGAAAGAATAATTTTTCTTGGGGAAGAAAAATTATACAGACTATTTTTGAAGATTTCATGTTTTATTTACCATATAGATACACATATATGTGTTGTTCCAGTTTTTTGAGTGATGCATCTAAATTCTCAAAAGCATCAAGAGAATACTTTTGAGTATTTCTTTAAAAAAACAAATAATCTTATAATATTACACATGAATGATCAAACCTTCTTGTAGCTTGAAAAATAAAAATGGGATTTATTGTTTATTTTTCATTGATATGCAGTCATATTTAATCAAAAAGGACATATTTTCAAAAATCTAGAGGCTTTCAAGAGGGTAAAAACATTAACGATATGAATAAGACACACAATTAACAATTAGTACACACTAGATTCCCAGGAACAAGGTAAATACCAAAAACCTAATTGTAATCAATTTAAGGGCAAAATAAGCATATAAAGAAACTTATATTTCAGTTTTTGAAAAAAACTTTAGGAACCTGAAAATTCATTATTTCTCAGAATGATTTCTGGTTTGTATAAGAAAAGTAACTGGTTTACTATTTGCCATGTCATCATATTTAGGCTGTTGAGAACCAGCAATTTTTTTGTTTGTAAAAAGAAAACACGGCTTTGTTTAATGTTTAACACCTACTTGAGGAAGAGTAACACTGGTGGTTATTTTTAGATTTAAAGACATAGGCACAGATATTTTCATCTGTTCTTGTGAAAGGGAAAAGCAAATAAAATAGAAACATATATTTACATACTTTTAAACTATTGTACTATTTTATTTCCTGTTCAACCGTTTATAAGTAGATAATGTCAAATGTTCTGTATTGGTCACAAGCTAATTGTACCCAGTTTGGACCATCTTTCTTTTCTATATTCAGACACATTTTTTGAAGCTTTAGTCTTTTTTCTTACCTTTCTTTTTCTTTTTCCACACTCTGGAAATGGTTGTTTTGACATATTCAGTCATATATAACTTAGCCTTTGGAAGTATCTACATAAAAATATCAAAAATACTTAAACTGAGGATGGTGTCATCTTGAAAGGATTATTGAAACATATGTAACGCACATTATGGTTTAAGAACTGCACATAATTTACTACAAAACTCACTTAACCATGTATATCAGAATACAAAATAAAATTATTTGAAGTATTAACTAGATATTAGATGGTCTTTTCAGTGCTTTATACAAATTTGCTCATTAAATCATTTGACATATGAAATAAAACCTTGAGTGGTTATATTGATGCTCCACCTCTAATGAATTTTCAATGACTTTTCTGTGGTTGATTTTTGAAAGACTTATGGTCCAGGCACTCAAGAAACAAAATCAATGTTGTTGTGCAGGGTTGGATACAATTTCAGTTGTGCAAGATTGGATACAAGTCTTGATAACTTCCTTTTGTCCTTTATATGTAGGCAAGACCAAGAGCCTGTGATGTGGTATCTGCTTTGGACTCTGTTATAGCCTTCATATAGTTTTACTTGGACAGAGATGCAAGCCAGCTAGGTGATGGCTTCAGACTCAGCTTATTTCATTTAACATATTGAAGGGGAAAGAAAGAAGAAAAAAGAATGCTATTTTCCAGGTACTGCCTTAAAAATGAAAACAAAACAAAAATAAAACAGAGAAAAAGTTTTATCCATACAGGAAAACCCCTCTCCGTTAATGACACCAGATTTTTCTTGCCTCCATTTGGGAGTTCTTCTACGTGAAGCAAGAGAGTATTTAAATTTCTTTGGAAGTTACAAATTATTTATGATTCTACCCTTCTAAGTTGGGCAGAGAAAGTACACAAACATACGCACACTCTTAAAACACTTGAAATTTTCTCTAGAATAGCACAGATAGATCTTCACTTGGAAGAAAATTATATTTTGTTTAACATCTTCAAATGTCAAGTTAAGAAAATTGAAAGTTTTTTATTCTTAACTGAATAATGAGATGAAATATAACACTGAGAAAATAAAAATGTATTCTATTTAATATAATTGAACATACATATTTAATAAAATACACAGAAAATAAATTTATGCCGTATAAAATTATACTTATTTAAAATATATAAAATTTACTTCAAGTTGCTCATTTAAAAAATATTTTTGGGGTCTACAGTGAAATATTAACCACAGTGGGATTACGTTTGGCAATCTATATTTCCACTAATCTGTCTAGACATTTACAATTATTTATAGGATTCACAGTGAATACATCTAAAAGCAATATATTTTTCCTTTTAGATTATGTTCTATACTATGGCTTACCCGTGTGAAAGGGAAAGGCAGAGTTTAATTCCCACCTACTCCATGTCACCCTAAATTTCATGAGAGTGGGAATTAAACAAAAACAGAGGTGGATATACTGTCATCAACGTGAATGAAATATTGTCCTTTTCTTCAGAATGATCTTTGAGAAAGAAAATGAGCTAGTACTATAACAATTGAAATTTGTTTGGGACCAATATGGGCATCTTCCTTAAAAAGCAACTGTATGATTTTTCCAGGTTTGTATTACAACACATCGTATACATTATTTACTCAGTAAACCTCAGAGGTTGAGCTTTGTACAGGGTATCTGAATGATGCACATGCTAGTTATGAAAAAGAGACTGCTATTTGACATTTGTAATTCAAATTTTATTGTAAGAGATATCAGTTTTGCAAGTTTTGCTTCAACATTTTTATAATATATAGTATTTTCTACATAAATATTTTGTAATGGTAAGAGGCATTTTTGCTTGCAGTTAGGTATGTATATATTTTAATGTAAATTGATTGACTACAGATTTTCATAGAATGACTTTTTCCTTGCAGAGCAAAAACAAGGAAAAGTGACTATGTGCCAAAAATGTTATAGTAAATGAAAAATGGAGCTGGGTACTGTTCTGCTTCCAGAACTGTAACAGAAGCAGAGAGAATAATTTCCTGTGCCATTATGCAGCCTCGATTCCACAGGGCACAGCAGTCACCAATTCAAAACAGGAAATAACAGAAGATTACAAAAAGGGATGGAAACTGTAAGACGTCAGGTATTCAGGTGAAATTTAATTAACCGAATTAGAATTTAACCAGGGTGACATGGGAAGGCTCTGAGGGTTGGGGAAAGCATTGCTGTGAGAATGAGCTCCCAGGATGTTACCAAGAAATTCTTCAACCACTGCTCATTTCGTAATGTGTGGATAAGACTGGAACACACTCACAGAAGCCAAGCTTTCCACAAGCCCCATGACAAGCACCTCATTAAAACATCCCTTGAACAGCATCATGTTTTTCACGAATGAATGCTTTTGACGCAAGATGCAGAAATTACATGCACATATATTCTTTTGAGAGATGTTTTTGAGGTAAATGTATTTTTGATATATTTTGCTCTTTAATAATGCGTACAAGATTTTTATTCCTTCATAGGCAAAGAAGGAAAAACTTCATTGGCCCTACTGCGGTACAGTCTTTGCAGAGATGATCCTCTAATGTCATGCTGTATCAGTGTTAGGAATGAGACATCCATGTGCTATATAGATTTTTGTACTCCTTAACATTGAGAATATGAAATTATGCCATGTTCAGTATGAGTTGTTTTGAATGCAGATCCATGTTACTGCTTGAAAAACATAAAGAGAATAGTAGTAATAGATGACTAGAGCACAGAAATTTTAAGTTGAGTCTAAATAAAGTTAAGGAGCTAAAAGACCATCAAGTGAACACAAGATTGTAGGAATTTATAAAAGAGATAGCAACACAGTTTTCTATCTCCCTAATAATCTAAATATTGAATGAAATTTACCATATTGAAGTTTATTTATTTAATTATTTATCTTATATTTATTTATTTTTTTGTGGTGCTGGGGATTGAACCCAGGGCCTTGTGCTTTTGAGGCAAACACTCTACCAACTGAACTATATCCCCGGTCCCCATATTGAAATTTACTGAACATTTCCTATATTTTCTTTCACACACTCTACTTGTGAGGACCAACACAACACACAGGTGGTATAAACACACAAACGCACACTTATATAGGTTCATACATAAATTATAACTACAGGCTGAAATTCATGCAGTTGTAAATGATTATTAGGTTTACAATTTCCAAAGAAGAAAAGGAAACCGAGTGACATTTTCTGCCTGGATATTTGATTGCAGTTCCTCTTTTTCAGGGTCACTTGGTGGTGATCCATTTAGGTGCTACTTTCATTCCATCCACTGCCAGTTCCCTTTCAGCGCTCCTGCTCCCAGCACACACAAATCAATGACAGGTCAACGTACAAGCGTTGTGCAAAAATAAATCTTTGCAACACAGGTATGAGTCATAGAATTACCACATATGACTTAATAGTCAATTATTCTAAAGTTTATAGGAAAAATTACTGTTCATGGGAATAGCCACGACTACACACTTAGAAAATATAAAACAAGTGAAACTGAGAATACATAATACTTACATGATCATCTTAAGGCAACATAAACTAGACAGGAAATCCTTCCTGAAAGTTTTAGAAATGGCAATCATGTGCATACATCCCAAGTAGGAAAAGTTCAATACACTAACATGGTAACACATTCTTCCAGGGTCTAAGTCAGAACTCTAGTAGACTCTAATAACAGAGTAATGTACATTCTTAGTACATTAATATACAGTGTTCAAAATCTTGTAATAATTTTATTATGAGATTATTAGAATTTAAATGGAAGTACTTTATTGCTGATGATGCTGCTAAAAATTGTGGTTCAACAGGAGGCCCAGTTGAGCTTCTTAATATTTCCTTTCTTCCTCATTTCCAGCCCCCTCCACTTGCATTTAACCCTGGATCTTGGATCAGATGTCTTATGGGGAGTTTATGTCAGAAGATGCATGTTTGGCAGAATAGTTTTGAACAGAAACCTCAGAGTCTCAACGGAACAAAATTTTATATGCCCTATTTGCAAGCCTAACAATATTTCTATCTAGTTTATTTTAAACATAAAGAAGATTTTAGGTGTTTTTGAAAGTGAAATATCACAACTATAATTATCCTTCTGGTGACCCTGAAGTGTTGTTATCAAATCTGAGATCTTGGGTAAAATTCTTTGTATTTTCTAATATTACTAGTTGTTGTTTCATTATTTTGACTAAAAGGCATAGGTCATTTCAGAACTGCATTCCAATCTGATTTGTAATTCCCTTCTATTTCCAATAACTACCTCTCTTTCTGCTTATATCTTTTAAGTTTTCATCCTTCCTTCTTTTATTCTTTCTTTCTATACATTCTCCCCTTACATTTTAAAGTCACTTCCACTTTTCTACACACTTAGCAAAACTTTGAATTTTTTCCCAATTTGTCACAGTGTCATTTAAAACTAAGAAAAAATAGTTAACTTTAAACTACTTAAAGAGCAAAAATAATTTCATACAAATAATCACTTCTCACCATTTCAATACAAAATGAAGTATCATTATGAAGTACCTGGCTCTTTACGCCTTATAATTTCTCCTGAATTACTATTAAAAACAGAAAAGCTAGAGGGTAAATATAGATTAGGAGAAAGCTTTTGCAAAAGATACAGTTGATAAAGGAGTGTTAATCAAAATACACAAGAACTCCTAAAAGTCAACTCCTAAGATAAAAAACTGAAACTACGAGATGAAAATCCCCCCAAAAGTGCCATATTAAAGAATAGGGCAATGATTTTTTTTATGTGACCACAAAAGCACAAGAAACAAATGTGGAAACATAACAGAATCACATCAAACTAAAAAATCTGCCCAGCAAAGGAAATAATCAACAAAGTGAAGAGACAGCCTGCAGAAGGAGACAAAACATTCACAAACTATACAACTGATGAGGAGTGAATACACAAAACATCTTGGGCACCCAAACAATTCATCAGCAAGAAAACACATATGGGGCTGAGGACCTGATTATAAATTTTTCAAAAGAAGAAATGCAAATGACCAACAAGCATTTGAAAAAATGCTCAACATCACAAATTGTCAGGAAAATACAAATCAAAATTATGGTGGATATGGCCTTATGACAATCATAATGGCTATTAAAAAGAAGACTAAAGATAAAAGTTTCTGAGGAAATGGAGAGAAGGACACCCTTGAGTGTTGTTGTTGGGACTGCAAGTTGGTAGAACCATTAAGGAAAACAGTATGGGAGTTCCTTAAGAAAACAAAAATAGAACTATAATAATATCCAGCAATCACACTATGAGATATTGAAAGGAAATGAAATAATTTCACAGAAAAACTTCCAGCACTCCAACAACATTATCCATGATAGCCAATGTAGAGAATCTACATAAGTGTTCAGTCAATTAATGACTAAAGAAAGTGGATATTTATACAAAGGAATGCTATTCAATTACATAGAGAATAAAATATTGTCATAGATGGACCTGGAGAGCATTAGGTTAAGTTAATAAGCCAGGCAGGGAAAGACAAATTCAAAATGAGTTCACTTCTATGTTGAATCTAAAAAGATGATCTCAGAACTAGAGAGTACAATGTTGGTTATAAGGAATTTGGATTTTTGTGGGGTAGGTGGGAGACATTAATCCAAGGATAAGAGATTTCAGTTTGAAAGGAGGAATAAGTTCAAGAGATCAATTATACAACAAGTCAAGGTTAGTTAATAATATATTGCATTCTTAAAAATACTAAAGGAGTGAATATAGAATTCTCTCTACAACAAATGGTAACTATGTGAGAGCATATTTTAATTGGCTATATTTAGTCATTCTAAAAAGTGTATATTCTTCAAAATATGTTGTACATAAATACCACACAAATTTATTTGCCAGTTTAAAAAAATAAAAAGAGCACTAAAGAGTAAAAAGAACCCTTAAAACT
The DNA here is from genome assembly GCA_020662805.1 of Glaucomys volans. NCBI lineage: Eukaryota > Metazoa > Chordata > Mammalia > Rodentia > Sciuridae > Glaucomys > Glaucomys volans. The sequence continues at coordinate 24,439 of JAJEJO010051511.1, forward strand.
CAACAATAAAATGAACAAAATAATCAAGACATGGACAGAAGATTTGAAGACACCTGACCAAGGAAGATATACAGATGATAAACACAAAAATACGCTCAATCTCATATATTATTAAGGAAGTACAAGGTAAAAGAATAATGAATTGACACTACATATTCATTGCAATAGTAAAATTTAAAATATTTTTGAAAATGCTGGCAAGAATGGAGAATTCTTATTTATTGCTCATGGTAATGTCAAATGGTTCAGTAAATTTGAAAGACAGTTTCATATGTTTGTATATACAGGAGAGGGGAGAAATGGGGTATGACCATTAAAGGGATGTTTCTTTTTTGGGTGCTGAAAATATTCTACAATTGATTGTGGTGATGTTGGCATAGTTCTAAGAATAAAATAGAAACCATTTGATTTTAGACATTAAATGGGTGATTTACATATGTGCATTAGATCTAAGTTGTTTAAATAATAAAATATAAGTAAACATACTTTTAAAATTCAAATTGGCCATCACATTCCTTGGCATGAGTTTAAAACTTAACAACCATGCAAAAAACTTGCTCTATAGTTTTAATATTATTTACCCCCATCAAAATTCCTGCTGAGGCTTGGAGTGTTGAGAAGTAAAATCTATGAGGATCTATCTTACTTCTCATGGAGATTCATCCCTCATAAAAGCATTTATGCAGTTCCCATGACAGAACGTTTGTTACCGTAAGAGCAATTTGTTTTAAAGCAAGTTCAGCTTCCTAGGTTTGCTCCCTAGCTTCCTCTTGCACCATGTGATCCATCTCTCTGCACGTGGCCTACTTTCCTTTCAACTATGAACATCTTTCTAGAAACCATGAGTAGATGAAAGTGCCAGGCTATTGGACCTCCAGAACTGTGAGCCTAAATTAACCCATTTTCTTTATAAATCACACAGCTTCAGGTGTGTGAATGAAATATAAATTGATAAATCTCAATAATGGGATATTATTTCGTGTTGAAAGAAAGAGATGTTAAGCCATGAAAAGACCTGGAGAAAATGTATATGCCTGTTATTAAGTGAAAGAAGCCCATCTGAAAGGAAACACTGTGTAATCCAACTATGTGGTACTCTTGAAAAGGCAAAGCTAGGGAGATAATAAAATCATCAGTGATTTCCAGGGTTTAGGATGGAGGGAAGAATTAATAATCAGAACATGAATTTTATGGTAGTGAAACTAGTCTATACTATAATTTAATGAAGAATTTTATTTTGTCAAAATCTACAGAACATATCACACCATGGGTGGACTTTAATATAAACTATGGACTCTGGTGACTACAACGTGTCCATGTAGTTTCATTGGTTGCAACAAATGCAACTTTGTGCTGTGGGGTATTGATAGTGGGGAGGCTGTAGGAGAAGGGTGAAGTGGTCTATGGGAAGTCTTTATATTCTGCTCAATTTTGCTGCAAAACTTAAACAGGTGTGAAAATATTCCTATACACATTAAGAGTGTTAAAAGCTCTATACGTAAAGCTCTAACACAGGTCTATATATCAGCAATGAACAAGTGGGAACTGAATATGAAGTGGTGCCATTCTCCATGCATCTAAACTTAATGAGGTTTCTTTAAATTAAATATATGTTGTCAATCTAAATAAATACATTAAAATCTTAGGAGTCAGATTTTTCAATTTGATAGTAGAATCACAAATATGGACAGGGAAATCTACCAGAATGAACACTGAAATGGTAGATTGTAAATGAATATATTGTTATGTTTTTGCTTCTATCTGTATATGTGAATTGTGTGTATACATACATGATCCCAATTTCTGTCCCTGAAGTAATCAAATATATCTAATTAGCAAGATTGGAATGGGAGTTACACAGAAGATAACATAAAAGAATGAGGTAATATGTGAGCTATAATATGGGAACTATATTTAGAAGAGATTTTATTTTTTTCTGGTTTCAGTTTGTTCTCTCAGTAGATCTATGAGGTGGCATAGCCATGACAGTGCTTGATTTATTGTCTTCCTGTCACATGGGTTTGATGATGCCAAACCTCTGTTACTTAAGATTGGCCAGATCCAAGACACATTATTAGGTCATGGACCTAGGGGTTAGTATTTCCTCTGTACAAAGAAATATTGCTAAATGTCAAAGTTCACATGTAAAAATTATTGTTGCTTTTGATCCTAAATTCCTATTGCTTGGCTTTATTTTATTCCTATCCTCTTTTCTGCCAAGGGTATATAAATGATATGGGGTTCAAAGATCTCCTATATGAAATATTGAATCCTATTGCAAGGACTGGTCCAGTGAGTGAGGTTCTGCTCTGTGTTGACGAAGTAGCCATTAGGTTTTGTTATCTTTTAATTTTGCTACTATTAGATTTTTTATTTTCTTCTCTCTAAGACAAACTTTCTTGGTCCCCTTTTTCAAATGATTTCTTTACACCTCACTATAGGCAACCTAATGAAATGATTGTAGCATTTCCTATAAGAAAAAATGAGTTTAAATGCCGTTTGTGTAGTTTATCTGTTAAAGGAAGATGAAGACAAAGCAGGTGTATGCTCTATTTAAGTTGCTATAATTTTTTTACATGCTACAATGGAACTGATATTTATGAATGTACATTGTGAAATTCAAAATATTAAGCTGATATTATTTAAGTCAGTATGATATTATAATCCATGAATGTATGCACTAGTAAAATGCATCATAGCATGGTTTGATGAATTTTAGAATAAACTGTTCAATCAGTTCAGGTATCCTAGAGGTGTATCATCAATCAGCCTTTTAATATGTAAAGTATTTACTGTGTGAATGGAAGATTGCTGTATGAGTAATAATCCTACTTAGGTTAGGTTAGGGAAAGATTCATTATTTCCCTGATTTCTTTACTCAATATTCTGGGTTTAAAAATGCATGGACATCTAATAGTCTAAGTTAAAACTGTCCTTGAATGCAAATTTAAGTATTTTATACTAGTTCAGGTTCAAGAATTTTTAAAAGGCAAAATTATTCAATGGTTATAGTAGGCAATAGAAAAGAATAAATGTTAGAGACTAAATCACCCTGAGTATCTACATGTGCATACTTCATGGCTATATCCTGCAAGAGATGGAAAGCTGATATGCTTTCTCAAAGTCCCTGAACTCTCCTGGTTTGTCTGCTTTTTAAAGATGGAAGTTATTAAATTCCAATTAAATTCAACTTCCAGATGAATGCATTGTGAAGAGTCCAAATTATTATATGAATATGCAATAAAGTATCAAATAACCACAATATATCAGCACAAAATACAAAGTAAATATAAAGTACATGTTAAGAATAGCAGAGAAAAATCTGTATCTATTGACAATAGAGAGCTGCCAATCTACTCTGGTTTTCCTTCTCAGACTTCTTTTTTACATTTTTTTTTCTTTTTGGCAGTACTGAGCAGTAGTCTTGAGCCTAAGTTCCTAGGCCTTTTTATTTTTTTTCATTTTGAAACAGGGTCTCATTAAGTTGCCCAGACTGACTTCAGAAGTGCAATCCTCCTGCCTCAGCCTCCCACATAACTTGAACCACAGGTGTGCACCACTGTGCCTGGCTCTAGATATGTTAATAATAGAACAATAAGTTCCTTATGGTTTAAGTCATCACATTTGGTTGGATCAATCATAAAAACTTCCTTATAAGCAACAACTTACTCCAATGAAATTTGGAAATTCTGTTGACTAGACTTTTTATCATAGATTCAAACACAAACTCCCCACCTCAACCAAATGTGGAACATTCACAAGTTTTAAAATATCAAAATAGTACTAGGAGATGATTCACTCATTCTATATGGTACTATCATTTGTGGTCAAGGGCTATGATACAAATTTAGACAAGCTGATTTGTCAGTAGAAAGACATATTCAAACAATCTGCTGTTGAACACTTACTCATTTAGTTGCTCACTTAAACATACTTCTATGTTTAGGACATGTTAGATACTCTTCAAGAGGAGATAGATGTTTAGGAAGATAACACAAATTCTGTACTATCAAGGCATTTATATACTATAAAGAGAAAAGAATGTAAATTTGGAAAATATATTATTTTTTAAAGTCACCAACCTAATTTTATAATGTTGTAGTTAAAAAAAAACCCTTTTCCCTCTTTAATTGAGGTTGTCATATTATAGACAAAATGTCCAAAATAAAATTGAAACCATCTGTGATACAAAGAAAGTAATAAATATACAAACTTGAATGAGAAAAGATAATTGACAGATACTAACTCAGACAATTATATATTGTAATGATCTGAAAAGAATTTTATATCATCCATCATCAAATTTACAAAGTTAATTACAAATTCTATGGGAATTAAGGAAAAGTGGAAAAATCTCAGAAAAAAAAAAAAAAGCTGTAATAGTGAACCACATCTTATGGTGAGAATTTTCTCATCCAAGTTCATGAGAGATATTGATGCATTGTTTGTTTATACTAGATCAATATGCAATGTGCAAATGTATCAAAACATCACACTGTATCCCACAATGATCTACAATTATTATCTGCAACTAAAATAAATTCTCAACACAATATTAACACCCTGAATATAAGACCATAGGAAAAAAAAATCATGTACCATGGATTTTAATTGAAAGATGAAACAAGAGCTCAGTATTAGCAAATCAATGTTAACAACCATTTTAACAGACTAAGGAAGGAAAACAATATGATGATATTAATTGACACTGAAAAATATTTCAGTAAAAAGGTCAATGCTTGACCTATACTATTCATAACTCGGAATAGCAGTAACTATTCCTCAAACATTTCCATTATTTAAATCAATATGTCTCAAAAATAGTTATTTGTAATATATTTAGTAGACACATAATGCTTCATGAAGTCCTAATTATGGCATAAATGATTTTTACTGTTTATCATACATAGAGGTATGCACAATTTTATGACCATATATAATTTTATGACCCAAAAACATGCTCAAATTGAAAAATATTGCAAAAGCATTAAATTAATATTTACAACCCAATTTATTATCAATGAATTTCTCATGATGAAGCTGAATTGTTGCTCACAATACATATGTAAGATGATACCACTTGCTCTTTTAAGTTCATCATTAATATTACCCTCCATGTTCTGCAATAATTTTAAACTTTCAAGACTCACAAGTTTGAGCTAATGGAGAATTTTCCATTATATAGCACACTATGACATAATTTTTCCCTTGCATGTTATGAATCTGATTATCTTATTATTGGCTCAAGACAAAGTAGTATATTATTATGCATATCATGTAAATTCTTGTTGCTAAAAATCCTTTTTATTTGAGACTATCCTTAAACTTGAAAAGTACTTTATAAGTTATGAGTCAGAGAAAAATTTTAACTGTCACATTATTCATTGAAAGATCTAACATATTGATATTAGCCAGACATTAAAAGATGAAAGTAAATTCTATTTTAGTTCTAACATGTTAACAATAAAACTATGGAGAAAGGTACAGTATGACACTAATTAAAAATTACTAGAGTAGCTAAATTAATTTTAAACAAAACAGAATTCAGAACTAGGCAAATTACGCAGAATGAAGAGGAGCATTTCTTAATGCTCAAGGTCTCTATTCTTCAAGGAGATTTATCCCTAAACATATATGCATCCACCTAACAAGAGAGTCAAAATATCTCTGGCAATAATTGATAGAACTGCAAAAACAATGAACAAATAAACTAGTATTGTTGGAGACTTCAATATTCCTCTTTCATTTTCAGAAGTTGATAGAACAAGAAACCCACAAATTAATAATGTTATAGTTGAGTCAAAGAAAACTATTAAACTACTGGCTTTGATTAACATTCATCAGATATACTGCTAAACTATACAAGGGTACCATATTCTTCTCAAGATAACAAGACAGTAACAAAGACAGACCACATTCCGAAGCATAAACAACAAATTCAAAAGTATGTAAACCTTACAATGGAATTAAACTAATATTAACAAAGATAATCTAGACAATCATCAAGGATCTGGAGATTAGATAATATATTTATAAATAACACATGGGTCAAAGAAGTTTCAAAAGAAATATAGAAATATCGAAATATAGTCATTCTGTTGTTCTCATCCTAATCAGATTGTTGCCCATCTGGGAAACTCAGTGCCAGTCTTTCTTGTCAGTCCAGGGCATGGGTATGACTGATTGTTCATGAGTGAGCTCAGGTTGCACTCTATCAGAAGTTTGGGCTCCTGATAATTCAAGGTCCCACCCTGTATCATATTCCTGGTATTGCTAAAAACCTATCATGCTGAATCCCATTGTTACTGTCTGCCTTGGCTAAAGCCCTAGCTTAAATAATATTATTGATTATGGCTCAAAGATCTCAGGCATACAAAAACAGTACCTTACAGCAAGACAGTCCAAGTGTTTTGGTGGTCTCATTCTCCCAGAAACCAAGGACAGGGTCTGGATCTCCTTTAGAAGGAGGTTAAGCTTGTTATTGCATAGTGTTTCTCTCTGTCTCTCTCTCTCTCTCTCTCTCCATCTCTCTCCCCCTCTTTTTCTCCTGGAGATTAGGTTGAATTACTGTTCAGTTTTCTTTTAACATTTGGTACAATTCTCTAGTCAAGTCATTTGGCCCAGATTTCTTTTTTGGGAGTTTTTACATTTTTAAATTCAATTTGCTTAATAGTATTGGGACTATTCAAATTATCTATTTCACGTTTAGTGAATTCCAGTAGCTTGAGCTTCTGAATTAATTGTTCCATCTCACCTGAGTTATCAAATTTATGTGCTTAGAGTTGTCAGTAGTATTCCCTTATTATCTCTGATGACTGGAGGGGCAGTACTAATATTTGATGTTTTATTCCTGATACTAGTAACTTGGGTCTTTTCTATTTTCCATTTTGTTAGCTTTATGAGAAAGGTGCCAATTTTATTGTTATTTTTCAATGAACTTGTTTTTCTATTTGCTTATTTTTTATTGCTGTCATTCTGTTTACATTTTATGCATTTCCACCACAGTCTTTATTTGCCCCTTCTGCTTGATTTGGGTTTATTTGAACTTCCAGTTTACTGAGATGAGGAATTTAATTCATTGATTAAAGCATTTTGTCTTAAACATGTGCATTTTATGCCACAAATATCCTTTCTAGACACTTTTTGAAAAATTTTCCTGCCTATTTTGACATGTTATAGTTTTATTCAGTTCATTGGAATTTTCCAATTTCCCTTGAGATTTCTTCTTTGAACAATGGATTATTGTTTTGTGTGTTATTTAATTTCAAAGGTTTGGAAACTTTTTTTTCTATATGTGCATGTTTATTAGAAAAAAATGGGTGAACCAAACTGAAATTGAACAGGTCATTTTGTTTCTTAATCACTGCCACGTGAAGTTCATTAGGAATGACTACTGGAATCCTCCAGCGGTAACTCCAGGGGAGCAGGGGGCCCCACTGTTGGAAACCCCAGTGCTGATGTTGTTGCTGTCACTGCTAGAAACCCTGCTTCCAGAATTGTCCCCTGTGGACGTACAAAGGAGTCAACCCCGTTTTTATCCAGAGCCTTAGAAGTTGCATTTGGGTGCGGCAGAGGTGGGAAGGATGCCAGGCCCTCACCACTTGCTGGAAGTGACAATTCTCACTGGAAATAAAGGAAAAGCAGCTCTTTTCTATTTAAAGCCTCTGTGGAGAGTGGAGGGGCACAAGGCCCTGTCTAGTGGTCCTGTGACACGTCTGTTTGAATATCGAGGCCCACCCTCCCAGGTCTCTAGTGATACCCCTTTCAACAGACGGGTGTTAAAACCTTGAGAAGGACATTTTTAAGTCATCCTTCTGTGATTGATTTCCACTTTGATTACACTGTGATTAAAAAACACTCTTTATAATTTCTTCAGGATATGGTCTCTTTTAGCAAGGGTCCCATGGGTCTTCGAAAAACCTGCGCATTCTACTATAGTTTGATGACATGTTCCCTAGATTTCTCTTAGAAGGATGAAGTGACTAAGTTCTTCTATGTCCTCATTTATTTCTGCCTAGCTCTTCAGTCAGTTGTTCACATAGCATTGTCAAAATCTCCAAAAATAATTGTGAATTTCTCTATGATTTTGGTTCTATCAGTTTTGTTTCTGTTCTACAACTTTTATGGAATAATATATCCTGAAACTTTATTTTGGTAAACATTTATTGGTGTACTTATTTTGTAATCATTGTTTAATTTGCTAACATAAATGACTATAAAACTATATATTATATTAAATAATTTATTGATAAACATTTGCTTTCAATTTTATGCTCTTTCAAAGTTTCTGCAATAAAATGACTAAACATACATTCCCACACTTCAGGAATTTTTGTACAGATATCTAAAAATACAGTCACCTTTTCCACATGCATGAGTATCCTAAATACAGTAAGGAACTTGAAATTTAATATTGCAATCATGTATCTTATTTTTTCTCCCAAGACCACAGTGAATTAATAACAAAGTGATAAAATTAGGAAAAACCCAGAGCAACAGAGAGGCCAACAGCTCTCTGAGTTAAAATTCGAATAGGTAATATCAGATAAATATTGCCTATAATAAAACAAACAAAAGTAGAGAGGAACATTGAATATAGGAATGTATGGATTCAACCTGAAAGATTTAGAACCCAAATGTCTCAGAGGGCAGTCATACCCATTTAGCAAAACATCACTATTTTTCTTTTTCTTGATTTTTTTTTTTTTTTTTGGTAC
>JAJEJO010051511.1:43155-55822 GCA_020662805.1 Glaucomys volans
TATGATCTTACAGTGGGTGGTTTGTGTTAAAGTATTTGTGAATTACATCAGATGAACTGAGAGTATCGGGCATGGCAAATGAATTATGGGTCTATGAACTGCCCAGAAACAGAGGTTGACACCTCCCTTGGGAATCTCTTAATGCCAAGAAAACCACCCAGTTGTATGTTGACACTCTGCTCAAAGGGAAATTTCATGGTTGCTATGGAGTTTATCAGTTTACAACCTAAGGTTCAGGTGCCAGCCACCTGGAAGTGACAAATTGTGGGTAAAAGCCAATGACTATAATTGGGCTGTTCAAATTTTTGACCTTGGTTCTGTTTTAAAGTAACTTTCTCATAATGAATGTCTTTGATGTAAAAACCTATGTAATAAATGTGTGGATCCTGCTCATTTTCAGTCTCCTCCATCAGAGTTTGGCAAAACCACTGGGCCCACTTTTCTCAATTTTTGTGTTTATCTTTATCCAGGCCCCTCCTGAGCCAAGCTCAGGAAACCTGAGTATACATCATGCTGAGCATGACAGTTGGACTCTGAACACTAGTGCAGGAACTCTAATTTGTTAAGGTGGTGGGACGCTCCTCAAAAAGAGACATGCTGAATAGAAGGAAGGGGAGAAGTGAGTTGATATACAGCTTGGTGTAAAGAATTCTAATTCTAAAGAAAGAGAGCACAAAGAAAAAGAGTTCTATGTTACAATGTTTAAGCAATGGAGGGACAGCCCCATAAAGAAGGTACAGATGACACAGGGTTCAGAATTTATTATTAAAAACTTCTCTTTGTTTCCTTGAGGAGGGAGTGGTAGATGAAGAGACTTGGGAGCAGCTTGGTAAAGTGCTGCATGTTAAGTATGAAGCTGATGAACAGGGCAAGATTTTTGTAGAAACATTTACTCTGTGTTCCTTAATATGAGATTGCCTCAATACATCCCAGGATGGCATAAAATTGTCATCCTTGATTTCTGGCTTTCAGAATGCAGTTAAAGGTTGCAAACAGTTAAAAAAGAATCTTTGGCTGATTGCATCTCCCCTGCCCCACATCCCCAGACTCTTTGCAGAGAGCAGTCAGATGGAGCCTGTGGTCAAGTCGCCAACTTTGCCAGAGGTGAGACCCCAACCTGGTGGGTCAGCACCGTGCATGCAGGAAGCTGGGGGCACTGATGAGGAGCAGGAGGTGGCTGCCCAAGGCAGCCTAAGGCAGGTGGCATGGTGCAGTTTTCCTTGCTCAACATTATGGATCCAGGCCTTGAGAAAATGGGAACTCTTCCAAAAATTACCTGGTTTGTTAACAAGCCCCTCTCTAATCCTGCATCACTGGTAGAGAAAAATGGAAAGATTCTAAATGTACAACTTTTTCTTTTCTTAAAAATCTTTTCTGAGGATTTCACAGGTTCCCACATTATTTAAATATCTGAACTGACTCTAATCTAAAACCAAAAGTGCACTCTGATTTAGTAAAGGTATTTTGCATGCTTTTTTAGAAATTGCAGCTGTATAATTTCTTTCAAGAACTCCCATTTTAAGACTCTGTATTTTTGACCTCATGATGTTATGGTGAATACAAATTTGCTCTTATATGCCTAAATTAGTGTATTTTTCTAATCATTTTTATTGTGTCTAACTATAGAGGTCTTTGCACTATGTTTTTGTTCTGAGGCCAATTTTTAAAGGGTTGACTCTCAAATATGTTAAAAAATCTTCACTTACAAAATCCTAAAAAGGACATAGATATGGTGGTGTTAAGGGTGGATGTGATACTCATCAAAACAAGTGGCCACCTGAAATCTTTTATTTCACTGTCCTCCTATTAGATTTTATACCTAACATTTCCAACTGTATAGGCCTGTCCTGTAATTATTTCATAATGTAAAAGTGTCCTTGGCTCTATTTTCGTTTCTAACAGGTTAAATCGAACAGAGGATTTAATAAACATTATAACATTACCTTCTATCTGTGGAGCTCCACTTGCAAAAAAGTTATAAAATCTTTGTTTTTGTCTGTTTTGTGTATGAGGGCACACTGGTGTCATGTATTGTTGTGTCTGCATATGTGTTGTAGGTGATATTAAAATTGGCATATAAATAAATGAATAATCATAAATTAAAATTAACAATGTATACAATTATTTTTATTTACATAACTTATTTAAGTTCAGCTTAAATTAGGTAAACAGATAAAAAAATAAAGATGTCTTTAAAATCACTAACTCACAAGTTTTTCCAGGTGGTCAGACAATTAATAAAATGTTAATTTCTGTAAAATGTCTAAAATGTAAAATCTATTGCTTCTAGGATTTTTCTTCAACAAGCAAGAGAGGCTAATATTGTTAACTATGTTTGTCTAATATCTTAGTTTTCACATTTAAAAATAAGTAAGTTATATTTAACATAAATGAAATTAATCATAAATATGTTTGAGACATCTGATTAACTTACAAAGTTAAACTTGGACCTGTTATCAATAAGATATGTGTAATATTTTATCTTACTTTCTTAAGTACTTAACTTTGTATTTACTAACTGATAAATATAAAATCAAGCACTTTAGTCTCTTAAATTCCATAAGGAAATATATTTAAATGTTGGATGTGTTTCATTAATTGGTAAATGGAAAAAGGGTTTAAATTGCTTATCTGTGTCTTCACTAAAAACAAGGATACTAAGAGTTAAAGTTCTAATAGGTATAATTCTATATGCAAAGGGTCCAAAAATTTCAACTGTGTTTCCATTAAGAACTGTAAATAACATAAAAGCATTTAATCTTCTAAAAGTGGAGAAATTTGTCTGAATTCAGAAATTTCATAAGATTGTTTCAGAATATAAATTTTTAAAAGGGGTTAATACTTAGGATAAATAAATTAGAAGGTTCTAGGTATGGAAATATATTTTAGCATGAAATGTAGAAGGAAAAGGAAATGTTACTGGGTGAGAAAATCTTTATGTGAAAAAGTAAAGTTGTAGAATGTCTATGCAAGTTAAAAAATGATTTGTGAAGAGTAAATTTCAAATGAATATTTGTATAACTAGTCATATACATATATTTAGCATAATCAATTGAAGCTTGTCAAGGCTTTTTTCTAAGATCAAATATTAATGTACTGGCATAAAATAAAATTTAGTCTGTATTAGAATAACTACTTTTAAGGGAATTGAGATTTCTACAATTCTGGTTAAACAACAACTGTTAGATTATTATGCTACATTAGAGTCTAGATTCTTCTTTAAAAGCTAAACTTGGTCAATATAAAACATCAATGTAATTGTGGTGCTATTAATGACTTCTTGGTACAATAAATATGTATCTTCCAGGTATACAAATCTTTAAACTATAAGATTGAAAAAAAATTTTACCCAGCTGTTGTGCTCCAAACTAAAGTTGTCTGTAGTGGTAATTTTAGGCCCATTACAATAGCAAATTTGATTAGGGATTTATTTATATCCTTTAATGTTCTGTACTTGGACCTGTTATCAATAAGATATGTGTGATATTTTATCTTACTTTCTTCTCTGGGGTAGAAATTTACATGTATTTTAAAAGATAATGGGAGCCTGATCTGTTTAAGGTTAATGCTGTGGAACATAAAAGTATTTTGCCACTTTCCCACAAAAACTCTCCTAGCTTTTGTTTGATTCTTGTTTCAGATGTGGTGTTAAATTGTGTTCACTGATTTATACAAATACAAAAAATGACATACAGGAACTTTATAAGATAATATTTCTTAAAAGAGATTAAAATCAGTTTTCAAAATAAATCATTTACGATTGTCAAGAGGCCACCTCACCTAAGTTAAGACACTGCCTCTCATCTTATTCCATGTTAAGATAACCATTAATTTCACTTAAAATTGTTTAAAAAATAGGTTTTTGTTATAAAAATTACTGTGATCTCAAAATAAACAAAAAATGTAATATAGATCTAAGTAAAAATTTGAGATTACAAAAGTTATATTCCGTGGTTCATAGTTATTGTACAAACTAAATATGATTTTGCTCTTGTTAATTCCATTTTGTATTCTTGTAAACTTTAACTGTTGTCTGTTAGTGCTTTACAGAAGGACAATATTCAATAAAACAGCCTGAGTTAATTTGAAATAATAGGCCATCATCTATAGACAGACGGGATATAATAGGATAATAGGCTATTATCTATAGACAGTGTTAGTGTTGATACTAATACTAACCCCAATTGAAAAGAAAGGGTGAATGACTCTAAAGTTATAGACATTAAATTTAAAATTTAGTACTCTTACTTTAACACTGGTGAAACTACCTTGCTGAATGTTTAAGATCAAACCCTGGAGATTAAAGTTAAGGAAGTAAATGGGTCAAGAAAAATAGCCAATACTTGGCTTTTGCCCTCTGTTTTCAGTTTGAACCCAAAGAATAAGGGAACTTCTCTAAAGGATTTGCAGCTCTGGCCCACATGACCTCCTGATCTGGGGGATCCATGACACCCTGTAGAACAGAATCAACCAGTGCACATGTTGCGAAAAAAAAAAAAAGGAGGGTCATTGGAGAATGGAGACATCCCTGATGCTGCCAAGGGAAGCAACATCATCAGGGAGACACTGACCCATCCTGGCAGAAGGCACTAAAGGAGCTATGAGGCTTCTCACAAGTTCCCAAGAGGGTCCTCCTCCTAAGGGAATCCATCTGACTCTTAACAATAGGTAGGAACAAGATCAATTTGGCCAGACTGGTCTTGAACACCTAGCAAAAACTGTTATAATCAAAGTACAGCCAGTCCTAGGAATTTAAAAGAAAAGACAATAGTTTTTTCATAGAACTTAAGATGCACAGTTCCCCCCAAATTCAGAGGCAATTTTTTTCCTTGGCAAGGCTCATATTTACCTCTGCCTCTCCCTTGGGGAAGAATGTTGCTTCTATGTTGATCAGGACTGGTAAGGGATAAGGTTAAATAACTATAGGACAGAGTAAGGCCAGCTTATTGTATATTGTCCCTTAAGTTACAATTTAAAAAACAAAAAGGGGACAGTAGGACTCCACAGCATTGTTTGAGTCATGCTATTTTTAAGTTTTTAAATTGTAATGCACTGCTGCTGAGCACACATGCCATCCGTCATCAACATGGAGGTTCAAACCACTTAAGCACAAACCAAAGTGGTTGATATCAATCCCCACCAGGAACAAGCTGAAAAGGGTGAAGAGGAGGCAAGGATGACTCCATGGACCCAGAATGCCAACCTGCCAATGTGAGGGCAACTGCAGAACTTGATACATCAGACCGAACACATAGTCAAACAGCAAGGAGGACCTAAATCTCCAGTCATAATGTTTGTGGATGCTGCATGCCTTGCTCAACAAATATTTAGCTATGTCAATGGCTTCAATCTTTGGAATATGTTAAAACATTCTGTATGATACATTTTTGGAAATAAGTGTTTGCTACTAATTCTCTTTTGTGCTATAACAACAAGGTGCTGTATCTTCCAGAAAGAAATCCGAGAACTTCAAATAGCCCATGACCTATGCTTCAATAAAAATTTTAAAAATGGGAGATGTCTGGAGTGGCAAATGAATTATGGGTCTTTAAACTGCCCAAAGACAGGCTGACAGCTCTCTTGGGTATCTCTCAACACCAAGAAAACCGCCCAGTTCTATGGTGACACCCTGTTCAAAGGGAAATTCCATGCCTGTGATGGGTGCCTGGGATGTGGAACTGTGGGTACAGGTTGACAACTATAATGGGGTTGTTTAAACTTTTGACCTCAGTTTTGTTTTAAAGTAACTTTCTCACAATGAACCCCTTTGATGTAAAAACCCATATAATAATCATGTGGAGCCTGCTCATTTTCAGTCCTCCTCCATCAGAGGTTTGCTGAACCACTGGGTCCTGCTTTTCTCTGTTTTTGTGTTTGTTCATCTTTATATCAGCCTGCTTTGGGGAAACTGAGTAATCATCTTGCTGGTCATCACATGAAAGGCAGTCTGTACAATTGAGACTGAACTTATGTAAAATGAAATAGACAGGGTTATTGCATTTTTATTTTTAAATTTTTTCTAATTAATTGTCCATGACAGCATGCATTTTGATACATCATACCTAAATGGAGTATAACTTCTCATTTTTCTATTTGTACATGATATATATCATGTACATGATATACATCACACTGGTCATGTAGTCATATATGCACATAGGGTAATAATGTGCAATTCATTCTACTATACTTCCTTCCCCCATACCCCTTCCCTTCCTTTCCTCCCTTCTACCAAATCCAAAGTACATTTATTTTCCCCTGACACTTACTGTGAATTAGTATCTGCAGATCAGAGAAAACATTTGGCTTTTGTTTCTTTGAGATTGGCTTATTTCACTTAGGAATGATGTTCTCCAGTTTCACCCATTTACCACCAAATGCCATAATTTCATTCTTCTTTGAAGACTGAATAGTATTTCACTGTGTATATATACCACATTTCTTTATCAATTCATCTGTTGAAGGGTACCTATTTTGGTTCCATAGTTTACTGATTGCAAATTAAGCTGCTATAAACATTGATGTGGCTGTGTCACTGTAGTATCCTGATTTTAAGTCCTTGAGGTATAAACCAAGGATTAGGATAGCCGGGTCAAATGGTATTACTCTGAAAGTATCAGAAAATCCAACTGTTAAACTAAAATTTTAACTTTGGGGGCTGGGGTTGTAGCTCAGTGGTGGAGCACTTACCTAGCATGTATGAGGCACTGGGTTCAATTCTTAGGACCACATATAAATAAATAAAATAAAGGTCCGTGAACAACGAAAAAATTTTTTTTAAAAAATTGAATTTCTTCGTGTTCATTTGGTATGAACACAAAAGGCATGTCTATAAATTCTGATGAATTGTCACTGTGTTGTTGCTCACAGACTTGTACTCTGTGTATGTGTGTGGAGGGGTGGGGAGCTAGGGATTCGGTACCATGGCTTGCACATGTTAGACAAAACTTTCTCTCTACCACCGAGCTACACCAAATCCTTTTGAGGTTTTCTTTTTGGTTTTGTTTTTGTTTTTGAGACAATCTCACAAAGTTTCCTTGTCTACACTAGAAATTTAAATCCTCCTGCTTCAGCCTCCCATTATTGGGATTTATAGGCATGCTCCATTGTGCTTGGTAGACTTACATGTTGGAATAATAATTGGAAGTTATTAACCTAGTGTTTACAGAAAATATCATACTATGTATTTTCAGTATTTGCAGTATCAAATAGTCTTAATTCCTAACACTTGTTGCCATGATATTGTAAATTGTTTTTCTGCAATATGAAAATATTATCAATTGAGAAAGAGTATGAAAACAGTCATTAATTGGTTCTTTGTACATCATTCTAATGCTTTAATAGGATAAACATTTTCAAACATGGTGGGTTAAATTGTTTTCATTCACTTTGTTTAAGCAGTTCAAAGACAAATATCCACCAAAGGATAAATTATGCTTTTGTCTGTCTTTCTTTTTCCAAATATTGTTAGAATTTAAAAAAAAAAATTCTGATTTTCTTCAATTGTATCCCTTTATGGTTTGGATGTGAGGTGTCCCCCAAAAGCTCTGTGTAAGACAATGTAAGAAGGTTCAGAGGAGAAATTATTGGGTTTTGAGACTCTGAATCATGTCAATGAATTAATCCCAATGGGGATTAATTAAGTGGTAACTAGAGGCAGGTAGGGTGTGGCTGGGAGAGGTGGGAATTGGGGTCATAGCTTTGGGTATATAAATTCATATCTGTTGAGTAGAGACTCTATGCTTCCTGATCACTGTGATGTAAGCTGCTTCTCTTCACCACCCTCTCCCGCCATGACATTCTGCCTCACCTCAAGCCCTGAGGAATGGAACTGGTCTTCTATGGACTAAGACCTCTGAAACCATGAGCTGTCAAATAAACCTTTCTTCCTCCATCAATGTGCTGGTCAGATTATTTAGTCACAGCAGTGAAAAAGCTGACCAAAACAGAAATTGGTATCATAAGTGGAGTCATTGCTATGACTAACCTGACCATGTGTTTCAGAAGATTTTGTAGATCTTTGGAATTGGTGGGAAGAATTTGAGGTATAGTAGTGCAATCTGGAAATGCTTTACATTTGTTGTAAGCAGAGATTAATGGCCAATTCCAGTGGGAGCTCAGAAGACCAGAATGGCAATAGGACTGTGATCAGTGAAGATCCAGCTCAAGAAGGTTCAGAAAAGGAGGACTCTATTGGAATTTGGAGTAGAGGCCATTCGTTTTATGTTCTGAATGATAAATTGTCTGAATTTTGCCCATGTCCTGAGTCTTTCTGTGATGCTGATTTTAGAAGCCATGGATTTCTTAATCTGGTGGAAGCAATGTCTAGGCAGCATAGCATTCAGGCAGTGGCATGGATATTGCTGATGACTTTTAGCCAAGTTTATCGTGATAATCAGAAGCAGACAGCAGAGCCAAAAGACTAGGAAAAGTGAACTTGAAAGACTAGGGCTTAAGGAAGTTGCAGTTTTTAAAGACATTACTGCCACTACAGAAATGTTAGCGACTTTGTTGAGAGACAAATAAGAAAGATGGCTTGAGGGCATCTCAGAAGCTAGTAAGACCACACCCATCTCAAGCTCAAGGGCATAAAGGTGAAAATTCTCTTACAAAGAGGCCAGTGAGGCACTCTTCTTGCACAAAGGAGCCTAGGAAGTTTTTTCAACATGCTCAGCCACCCAGACACTCAGAGGCTCTCCAGAGGCTTGGTTACTGCTTGAGATGGCAGTAGACCTTGACATAAACAACATGGTGCTGATTCTGCAGGAATGCAGGATGTTGGAGTAAGAGGTCATGGAGGCTTCCACCAAGATTTCAAAGGAAGGCAAAGTGCAGCAGGGTTGGAGTTCCTGTGGGCACCCCCTGGGAAGGCAAAGTGTGGAAATTTGAAGATGAAGTTGAAGCTGCAGTGGAGACCCCCAAGATTAAGAAATGCCAGTAATGTGGGACATTGTTTTAGGAAAGTTGCAAGAATCACACAGAGACAAGCCAACAGGAAGGCCACTTGGGCTGCAAACAACAAAGTCACAGGGGAAGAGTTACACAAGCCCATCACAATGCCATGTGCCCCAGATGCTGGACATGGATCTACAAGACCTGTCTGTCCAACTGGCTTTAAGTCTTACTTAGGTCCCATCCCTTCTGTCTATTTTCCTATTTTTGTAAATGGAAACTTTTAGTCAGTTCCTTTATATGCTAGATACTTGCAAATTGCTTTTAATTTTATAGGAGTTCACAATATGAGATTACCTTGAGCCTCAGAGAAGATTGTGGACTTAAATTTTGAGTAATCTCAGAACTACTGAGACTACAGGGACTCTTGAAAATGGACTAAATATATTTTATATTGTCAGATGAATGTGAGCTTTTGGGGACCAGGGGTGAATGTTATGGTTTGGATATGAGGTGTTCCCCAAAAGCTCACATGTGAGATCATGCAAGAAGGTTCAGAAGAGAAATGGTTGGATTTTGAGCATGCACGTTATACCTCTCAAAATCAAACTGAAAAATACTTTTTAAAAAATTTAAGGAGATTCATTTAAGGAGATGGCGGGCTAGAGGAAGGCTGCATTCCTATGTGCTCTGTGGATTCCTACTTGCTCGGGATTCAAACAGCAGGAATATGGCTCTCATCAAGATTTTATATTCAAATCACATATAAGGGGTCCCCAATCGCTGCTCCGAAACCAACTCTGCCGGGCTGGGCTCGTCCTGGCCTCAGGCAACTACCACCCGGGAGCCTGGACCCCACAGCAGCTGCTTTGGAGTCACCGACCTGTGCCTGCGCCAGCCAGCAAGTGAGTGCAGGTCCCTGGAAGTGACTTCAGAGTCACTGGCCAGGCTCCGGCACCAGCCAGCTCCTGAGCCCTCGGAGCTAACTCAGGCCTTCCCACGGGGATACGGCGCTGCGGCTCCAGGTGAGATCTGGCCGGGAGTGGAGCTGGTTGCCGGCTCCAGCGGGGAGTTTGGGCCCTTCGGCGCCATTCTGCAGCCTCCCTGGCAGAGAGGCCATCTTCAGCTGTCTGAACCCTCGGAGCTAAGCGCAGGCCTTCCCAAGGGGACACGGTGCTGCGGCTCCTGGTTGCCTCTGCCCAGAAGCATTGATCATTCCCAACCTGGAGGTTGTGAGACAGCAGCTATCTTGGGTCACCACTTGATCAAGAAACTCTCAAACATCTGGTGAGTTACTGGAAATCTGCAGGGACACCTTAAGTCTTTACAGGGAAATTGCAATCCCTCTGATTTGCACTACTAGCGGGGAAGATACAAGGGCAGCATGAGAAAACACGGGAAGAAAGTGTCCCAAACAAACCTAGATGATACATCAAGAGAACCCAAAGACAGCATGGTAGAAGGAATGACAGAAATGGAGTTCAGAATATTCATAATTAAAATGATCCGAGAAGAGAATGAGGTGATGAGAGTGCAGATTCAGGCTATGAATAATCAGCTAATAGAGCAATTTCAGGAAGCAAAAAATCATTTCAATAAAGAGATAGAAGTTCTGAGAAGAAAACAAACAGAAATCCTTGAAGGAAACAAGGAAATGAAGGAAACAATAAACCAAGTGAAAAACTCAATAGAAAGCATAATTAACAGAATAGATCACTTGGAAGACTGAACCTCAGACAATGAAGACAAAATATTTAATCTTGAAAACAAAGTCGAACAAACAGAGAAGATGGTTAGGAATCATGAACAAAACCTCCAAGAAATATGGGACATCATGAAAAGACCAAATTTAAGAGTTATTAGGATTGAGGAAGGCACAGAGATGCAAACCAAGGGTATGAATAATCTGTTCAATGAAATATCAGAAAATTTCCCAAATATGATGAATGAGATGGAAAATCAATTACAAGAGGCCTACAGGACACCAAACGCACAGAATTTCAACAGATCCACACCAAGGCACATTATAATGAAAATACCTAACATACAAAACAAAGATAGAATTTTAAAGGATGTGAGAGAAAATCATCAGATTACCTACAGGGGGAAACCAATACGGATATCAGCAGATTTCTCAGCCCAGACCCTAAAAGCAAGAAGGGCCTGGAACAGCATATTTCAAGCTCTGAAAGAAAACGGATGCCAACCAAGAATCTTATACCCAGCAAAACTTACCTTCAGACTTGATGATGAAATAAAATCCTTCCATGATAAACAAAAGCTTAAAGAATTCACAAAGAGAAAGCCTGCCCTACAGAACATTCTCAACAAAATATTCGAAGAGGAAGAAATGAAAAATAACAATCTCAGTCATCATGGGGAGGAATTACCCTAAAGAAAGAGTCAATCAAAGGAGAAACAAAGTTAAGCTAAAAACCCCAAAACAGCTAAAATGACAGGAAATACAAGTCATATCTCAATAATAATCCTGAATGTAAATGGCCTAAACTCATCAATCAAAAGACATAGACTGGCAGACTGGATTAAAAAGAAAGACCCAACAATATACTGCCTTTAAGAGACTCATCTCATAGAAAAACATGCCCACAGACTAAAGGTGAAAGGTTGGGAAAAAACACACCATGCACATGGACTGAGTAAAAAAGCTGGGGTTTCCATTCTCATTTCAGATAAAGCAGACTTCAAGCCAAAGTTAGTCAGAAGGGATAAAGAATGGCATTTCATACTGCTTAAAGGAAGCATAAATCAGCAAAACATAACAATCAACCAAACAATGGTGCATCCATGTATATCAATCAGATCCTTCTCAATTTCAGGAATCAAATAGACCAAAACACAATAATACTGGGAGACTTTAACACTCCTCTCTCACCATTGGACAGATCCTCCAAGCAAAAATTGAACAAAGAAACCATAGGACTCAATGACACAATTGCTAATTTGGACTTAAAAGACATGTATAGAATATTCCATCCATCAAAAAGCAAATACACTTTCTTCTCAGCAGCTCATGGGTCCTTCTCTAAAATAGACCATATATTATGCCACAAAGCTACTCTTAGCAAATACAAAAACATAGAGATACTACCTTGTATACTAGAAGATCATAATGGAATGAAATTAGATATCAACGATAGAGTTAAAAACAGAAACTACTCCAAGACCTGGAGATTAAATAATATGCTATCAAATGATACATGGATAACAGAAGACATTAGGGGAGAAATTAAAAGATTCTTAGAGGTCAATGAGAAGAAAGATACAACATATCAAAATTTCTGGAATACTATGAAAGCAGTGGTAAGAGGAAAATTCATTGCATGGAGTGCATTTAATAAAAGAATGAAAAGTCAACAAATCAATGACCTCACATTACAGCTCAAAGCCCTAGAAAAAGAGGAACAGATCATCACCAAGAGTAGTAGAAGACAGGAAATAATCAAAATCAGAGCTAAAATCAACGAAATTGAAACAAAAGAAACAATTCAAAACATTGACAAAACAAAAAGTTGGTTCTTTGAAAAAATAAACAAAATTGATAAACCCTTAGCCATGCTAACGAAGAGAAGAAGAGAGAAACTCCAAATTACTAAAATTCTTGATGGAAATGGAAATATTACAAGAGACACAATTGAAATACAAAACATAATAAGAAGCTACTTTGAAAATTTATACTCCAACAAAATAGAAAACCTGGAAGACATCATCAGGTTCCTAGAGGCATATGAGCCACCCAAACTGAATCTGGAGGACA
>JAJEJO010051512.1:0-75221 GCA_020662805.1 Glaucomys volans
ATACACGTGAAAGTGATGATTAAAGTGGGAAAATGTAAATTATAACTAGCTTTAAATATCCTCAGTTAATTACAGGTATTGCTCCTAACTAGTTATATCATGATCCTTATATTTTTTATAAAAAAGTAACATATGAATTACTAAAATGTCTTGAAAGTGATTCTGTAAATCTAATTAACATCTCATTTTTAATTTTAAATTTATATTTATTTTTCATTTATTATATTTTATTTTGTTTGACTAATACAGTATTTATGTTTATGAAATAAAAATATTTTTGATTCATGCTTATATTGAGCCATGATCAACTCAAAGTAATTGTTATATCCATCATCTTAACCTTTGAACATGTCTTTGTGGTGAATATATTTAAAATCCTCTCTTCTATTTTGAAACTCAT
Source organism: Glaucomys volans (assembly GCA_020662805.1). Lineage (NCBI taxonomy): Eukaryota > Metazoa > Chordata > Mammalia > Rodentia > Sciuridae > Glaucomys > Glaucomys volans. The sequence goes on from JAJEJO010051512.1 coordinate 401, forward strand.
AATGCATTATTGTTAATTATATCTACTCTCCAACCCCATTATTGAGTATATGTCCAAAATAAATGAAATCACCATGTGGAAAGATATTCCCACTCCAAGGGTAATTAGTACCCAATGGAATACTATTATGTTAACTAATCTTTTCACTATTTCCCTATGTTAGGAAAGTGGCTACTAATTTTACAAGTGGCCCCTTCCATCATTCATAAGAAAGATAAAATAATCTATATAACATATAATATTGATAGAATTTTATAAATTGTTTAAAAGATACATTATTTTAAATAAATATTCTTAGGACAATTGATTACTATTATCTATATACTACCACTTCTAAGCACATTAGGAAAATTAAAAGTGGGATTACCATTTCATTCTCTGATAGCTTCCTACCTTCTGCACTCAATTCTTTGCAATTTACCTCAACAGATCAGTGTGGCAATTTAACAATGTTTTTCCTATCAAACCTCTCCTGAAATCTTTTTTCTTTCTTTACATCTTGCTCAGCCTAAAAACCATGTCTATAAGTGACCCACAGGGTCTCTATGACACAGTTTCCCTTCTACCTATCTGACCTCTTTCTTAACACCCTCAACCTCGGCTTCCCTCAGTCTGCCCACACTTACTGAGCTCCTCTCTCTGGGCTTTGGCTGTTTTCTGGCCTGAAATCCCCCCTCCCCTGGCACCTCAGCAAATCCTATGGCTTGATCCCTTCTCCTTCAGGTGTATGCAGGAGGTGTTGACCTTCTCAAAGAAATCTTCTGCTTCTGCTCTAACTCAGTGCCAGCTCTGGTTAGGAAGGAGCTTTTGTGTTCATTCATTGTATTATCCTCAGTTTGCAGAAAAGAGATTCTCATAAAAGCATCTGCTGAAAATTTATGAGGATAAATGACTAAATGAATGACTGAATTAAACTTTGCATCCTGTCTTGAGTTCTTTCATCTTTGAAACCAAGTAGATTAGCTTCTGTAGATGTTTATGTGTTTTTAATTTTACTTTTTTATAAAATTGTAATTTCAAGCAAACATTTTAAAATAATAAAGGCGATAGTGACTATTAGCTGTTGTAGTTCTTGTTCCTATTTATACTTCTATTTTAAAATCCCTACTCGGAGGGAATGGAATTTTATGACTCAATTAGGGAGCAATGCAGTAAGCATAAAGTAAAATTGTGAGAGGGAGATTACCAAAAAAGGGAGGAGGAGGAAGAGGAAGAGGAAGAGGAGGAGGAGATAAACTATAACAAATTGCCTAATATTAAAATTATTTCCCCCAACATTCATGTTCCTAATAAAATTCTGTGTCCCCAAAGAAGTTTTCTTCCTTCTCTAAGAAGGTAGACAAGATGTCTTGGTTCAGAATTGGTTTTCATAGAATAGAAACCATATGGAAATTATCTCAAAGCTACATCAGTGATAGTTTCTCCAGTTTTGAGTCTGCAATGAATAAAGCTAGGTAGGCATTTCCAGTCGCTTGCCATTCTAGTCTGGGGGGTTAAGAATATGTTTCTCAGACCTTTGTTTGTGGCAGTAGTTCCTTTTGCTACTATCTGGGGACATGACACATCTGATTTTTAATTTGACTGAATAATTTCTATCTCAAGCATTTAGATAGGTATTGAGATATTGAGTCTTAGGTGACTATCATCATCTTCTTTACCATCTGTGATTCTCTGCCTTCTCTATTTCTTCTTTCTCTCTTTGTAATGAATTGAAAGTAGAGACTCAATGCCTGAAAGGCTAGGTACTTCTACCTTTTATTTAAATCACCCTTACCTTCATTTTATCTGAGTCAGTCTGACCTGACTACTGTTGATGGCACCCATTTCCCATGTATGCTCTCCTAAGGATGGTACTTTATTTCTGGAGATTATCCTTCTTGCTCTGCAAGGTTTCCCACCTCAGTACCCCAATAGAAAATTGCACATTCCCTTCATTAGATAGAGAATAAAGTGAGTACTGTAATTTTCAACTCCTTGTTAGGAATCATTCTCAACACTTTGCTCTAACAAAGTAACTATTCTGTTTGGTGTTCTCCTAAGATTTCTATAAATTGAGCTAAGATTAAGTGCATACTGAGCAAGTCTTTTCAGTATTTCACCCTTGTTGTACACTGCAAAAGAAAATATGGATAGTTATCTTTGTTCTTCTGTATGTAGAAGAAATGAGGTTAACAGCCAATAGCAAAATTCCTGTTTGAGGAATGGCAACTGCTGAGTCCATCCTTTTATTTATTCAGGGAAAATATCCCCAACATGTTTAGCTCCCTGACTGGGCCATTTCACCTTTCTCTATTTCTGGACCTTAGCTTACTGAAATGCTTTCTGCAGCAGAAGTCTCTCAGATACTCCTCCAGGTACAAGGAAGTTACAAGGTCATGCATAGGATGTTGGTACAAATTTAGAATGTTTATTTATCCCACCCCAACCTCCATGATCCTGATTGGGCTGAGCCTTCACTTAATAAGTCTAGTAATTAATTACAATGCATTCTGCCTTTTCTATTCCAAGGACAGAGCATCCATACACAGAAAGTCCAGTGGTTTGTTTTGCAGATAAGCTACCTGAGAGGTCAGGTAGGTTTTCATGAACATTCCTCTTCTGCCAATTTGAAAACAAAACCAGAAAAAAAATTAAAGAACTTTTACTTTGACAGAGGATCTCTACAAAAATCTATACCAAACATAATTGATGGTGAATGCTTAAAACCATATTAAAGTTAAAGATAATATAATTACCAGTTCTATTCACCATTTTCCTGGAGTTTATAGTTGATGCAGTGAAGGGTTTGTGAAAATCTTTTACAAAAACAGAGTACAATATCACCAAAAAACCTTATGGGAGAAATTAGGTTGGTGAACATTTCATGAGAGTTTCTAAATCAGTTCTACCAAGGAGTCCTGTTTGGGTTGTTGTTGGTAAAATTTTGCTTGGGTACGATGAAGCTCTGACAAATTTTGTGAAGCTTTATATTTGCTACCTGATAAATCCCAACCACATCACCCAAAATTTTAGCACCTTTGCCTGATATGGGCCAAAAATTTTTTTAAAAAATTAAAAAATTAAAGCCTTTAGAAACCTAGTAAGATTACAGTAACTCTCTTTCCTCCTGCACAATTGCATGTATGCTAATTCTACAGGAGAAAGGTACTTAGTATCAACTATGCAGAGTTGTACTTGCAAACACACATGATAACAATATGTGAGTCTAAGCCATTAGTTCAAATCCTCTGAAGAGAGAAATGGAAGGTCTTGCAAAGACCTAGTACATAGAGGAATATAGAGAAAACAAATGACAAGATTTGTTAAAAACTGAATTGAATATCCCTTCAAATTTCATCCAGCAGCAAGCACATAAAAAATAATAAAACTGAAAGTCTGTGACCAAAGTAAGAGGTAAAATATTTTCCATCTCAGAGATAGAGGGAATAAGTCATCCATAAATAATTCTTATCCACAAAATGGAATTGTTCATCAGTCATTCTCACTCCTTTATGAGGATTATTTATCCATGGAGCTGACCTTTGTTTTTGATTTTTTTCCTCAAGGTTCAACATGACTATGCAAACTGTGGCCATCTGGATCACATTCTAGGCAGGAAAAAAAAAAAAGAAAATGAGTAAGGAATCAATGACATATCTACATATCTTCTCTCTTCAAGTTTATGTCCCAGAAGTCAAACCTGAGAGTTCTCTGAACCCTCTGTTGGCCAGATTTGAGTCTCATGGAGTGAGTTAGGCAACAGTTACACAGGCAACCATGAGTTTTATTTCACAAAAGGACAGGGAAATATTGGGGAAGGAGGACAATGGAGAAATATCAGAGGGCAGTTCCCCATTCTTATCACAGAATTGATATGGATGCTAATGAATTCTCACTCAATTCCAGAAGACCTATCAAAGTTAGGTTGACAAGAATGAGTACAAAATGCACACACAAGAATCAATCATTGTTTCCTATATTGCTCGCTTGAATAGGTAATAAAATAAAGTTTCCAGAAAGATAATCCTATATTATTTATATCCTATATTATTAAGAAGATCATCACATCTAAGATGTCATTAATCATTAAACATCCCATTATACATGCATGCTATAATTCTTCTTTACATACATTCATACAACCATATTTTAATTGAGCGAAAAACTAAATGTGAAAAGAAAAACTATATTATCTTAAATAAAATATAGAAAAATTTGTATCTTCAAGGTAGAGAAGGTTCATTGAAAATGTTAAGAATGATATTAGCTATAAAATAAGTATGAAAGGGGAAATACAGATGTTTCACAAAATTAAATTAGAAGACAATAAAGTGAAAATATAAGGACTACTGGGAAGATATTAACGAAGGATAGAGTAATTGACTAGCTCTTTCAAGTAAAAAGAGAGAGAGAGAGAGAGAGAGCAAGTGACAGCCAGACACAGACACAACCTAGTACAAAAAGGTAAAGGTTAGAAAATGTAATCCAAAGACCCCCCCCCAAAAAAAACACAAAACATGTGGTCAATAACTTACAAAATGATGCTCAAGTTTGATATAGTCATAGAAATGTAAATTTTAAGATTCAGATTTTAAAAATAAAGGGAGAACAAATAAGTTTTTCTTGTTATCTGTTTATTATGATTCAACAAGAAAAATAAAAGCAATATGTGAAGCAAATGTGGCAAAATGTTATGTAGTTATGATGGTGAAAACAGTTTTTCTTCTATATTTTAGTATTTGAAGATTTGAAGTATTTTTTAATTTAAAATTATGTGTCTGATCCCCTTTTTGTGACTTTATACAGCTTTTAAACTGATGGAATCCAAATAACAAGATCAGGTTATTCGCTGGGTGCAGTGGCACATGCCTGTAATCCCAGCAGCTTGGGAGGCTGAGGCAGGAGGATTGCGAGTTCAAAGCCAGCCTCAGCAATTTAGCCAGGCACTAAGCAACTCAGTGAGACCCTGTGTCTAAATAAAATACAAAATAGGGCTGGGGATGTGGCTCAGTGGTGGAGTGTCCCTGGGTCCAATAAAAAAAAAAAAAAAAAAAAAAAAAGACTCTGAAAGACCCCAACTCTATGTCCACCCCCCCATAGGAAGGGAACAAATTCCGGGAACTACAAACCCATGACATAGGTCACTCCACCCAACCCCAACCCCCCTAGGGAGGTTTCGGGATCTGGTCTCGGGAACTGGTTTTAGGAACTGGTTTTGGGAGCCGCCCGGAGGTTGATAAACTTAAACTGATAAACAGGTTAAGAAACCACAGGACAATTGAAAAAGTATAGGTCACCTTGTCCTAGCAAAAATCGTGGTTGTTCCGGGAGTTAAAATGTACACCTATGTGCTGTATTCAAAATATCCAATAAGAAACCTGTTGCTTCCCGCGCGCGCGAAACCTGCCCCTTTACCCCATAAAAACCCTGTACCCCAAAGCCCGGTGTGCCAGTACACCAAAGCTCCGCTGAGGTTTTGCTGTGCACCCGCAGGCGCCTGTGTTCCAATAAACTCCTCCTGCTTTTGCAGCCAGCAGTATCTTCGCGTGATCTTCCTTGGACAGGGGGACTGAGGGTCTTTCAACTCATTTAAAAAAAAAAAAGATCAGGTTATTCTTTGTGTCAATCACAAGTAATACATAATATACCTTCCTGAAGTTCAAGTTTCAAAACTACTGTTCTGGGTCTTTAGCCATAAGTTGGAAGTCTTTTGACCTTGGACTTTTAGGTATTGGTCCATCTTAATTATTCTTTTCATAGTCTAATAAAGTACAAATGTATTTTCTCCCATTAATCCTGTACCTCTTAAATGTCCATAGCAAAGTGTTTTCATATCTGCACACAATGTTAGCTAGCAGCTCATTAACATTTATTTACATGCTTATTCAAATACTTGATCAGAGTTTACTTCCTTGTTAACTACTCCCCCCCTCCAAAAAAAGATCATGTCTTTCAATGTGATCGGTTATCTGTCCAAAGCAGACCATTTTGTTTGTGAAGATAATACTGCCATTTACTGGTGAGGAGTCCTGCTTCCTCAGGTGTTGAAGTATAACCACAGAGAAGCACACCAAGGCAAGCATTTTAAGCAGGTTTTATTTAAAGGTAATAACATAGACTTCTCCTGGAAGGAAGAAGGAGGCCATGGCTGATGTTCTAGAATCCCCAAGTAGTGAGCGCACCCTATATCTTTTATAGGTTAGGGTCTTCTTTGTTCTTTCCTCCAACCCTTATCTATCTCTCCTTCCTGCCTAGGCCCTGGTGACACAGCAAAATGGTGAGATGTAAATGGCAGGGGAAGGGCCACAGGGAGATTAGGTAAGGGCCCAGGTGACATTTAACAACTCTTTGCCTGTAGCTTTTGGGGAGGGGCAGTTAAGCAGGTAAATTTGGTGATCAAAAGGGCTCTGGAGACACTGACATTCCAATCTCCAAGGGCAGTCTCCAACTTCCCAGACTCTGATGGCCTCCATTGACCAGATTTCCTATTCTACATTAATGCCTGTCCCCAATTCTGGCTTTAGAAACATAAAATTATCTTTTGTAAAAGCAAAAAATCACACTTGAGAAATTTCATCAGGCAAAGAACACTTTACTCAAGACTATAGTAGTAGGTAAGAGAAGTGAGAACTGAGATTAACTCCCCTGAAACAAATGGCAGGGGTTCTAAGAGCAGGGATGGGGGTTCAGAGTTAGTCTCCCCACCCAGTTTGCTAATTAGCATTATGCAAAGGAAAAGTAAACTTTCTCCTGTCTTCCTGACAAGAGGTGGTTTTACACATTGGAGAAAGTAACCCACCTAACTGCCTAGGAACCCTTCTATCTAGAGGCCCTGCACCTCTAAAGAAACTGTGAGATCTTTCCTTGAGATTGTTTCATTTCAAAGTGATGCCAGCAGGTCCTTGAGAAAGACAATTGTGGGTTGTAAAAATGGCAGGAAGCTTTTAGAAAAGATTTCCATCTCCAAGGGACACAGAAAGAATTTACACATACAAGCATTCTAATGTAAATGCCTAAGGTCAAGTGCTTAGAGCAGAAGCTTTGGCTACAATTTACTCAAGCTGAGGAAAATGTTAATGCAGTCCTGGTCCCTTTTCCCCAGTGCCTGGAATTTTTGAAGTCCTCTTAAGAAAGCTTTCAGGCATTTTTAAGCAAGAGTATCTATTGATATCTTGATTTGGATGTCTAATAGATGTACCAGGCTCACTGTGTCCAAAACCAAATCCTTTACAGAAGGTCAGGGACTTCTACGTGCACCCCTAGTCTCTGCCCTCAAACACACATCTGCTAGATATAGCCTTAGTGTTTGATGAATTTTAATACCTGGTAAGTACTCAAAATTATTTGTTGAATAAACTAATCATGGCAGTGGGGTAGATACTCTAAATATAACCCCAATAGAGAAAGGACTTATCTATTTATACCTCATTTTGGCATCTGTCGTCTATCTCTATATAAGCATTGATACATAATCATGAATAGATAAGAGATCTGAATTTCATGTTTGCATGGCTGTGGGGGTTCCTCCGCCACATCCCATGTGGATGAGAAAAGGGTTAACTGCTGGAGGATGATGTTGGCTATAAATAAATCAGTTACTCATAAACTTATCTAATCAATAAACACAAAAAAGCCAATTCTCCTTTTAAATGAGAGGGGGGCGTGACGGGTCTGGCCATACCAGATCTGGCCTCTAACAACATGGAGTAGCCCAACTCTCTTTTATTTATAGACACAGGTAAAGGGGGGGCAAGACAGGGAGGAGCTTCTTCTGTGATGGACAGGATAGGGTGGAGTTAGGGGAGTCATTTTCTCAGGGAAACTAGACAGGGAACATTCTGATTCAGCTAGATAAGGATGGCTTCCCGCACATGGCATTTACAGTAGTGGTCTTAAAAGTTGAGAAGGAGGGCTAGGGGATATAACTCAGTTGGCAGAGTGCTTGCATAGCAAACTCAAGCCCTGGGTTGGATCCCAAGCACTACAGAAAGAAAAAAAAGTTAAAAAAATGAGGATACAATTTGCTCAAATAAGCACTGACATGCTCTCAGTGACTCTCAAGCCAGTACCCTTAGTGTTCCTGAATTTACTGCCCTTAAACTACTTTTTAAAGAAATTATCATATAGCCATAATGTAGGTAGGTTTATCTTTTTAAAGCAGATACTCAAAACCTAAGACATCTTCAGAATTCTGCACACTAAGGGAACGGGAAAAAAAGTCAAACCTTAAGAAATAATTTAAAAAAAAATAATTTTATACCAATTCCTCAGGGCATAGATTGCTTTTATTTCTACATTTACATAACTAAAGAAGGTATTTTTTCCCCAAAATAGAAAATATTCTCAAGATGACTTAGCATTTCCATATCTAAGCAGGAAGGAATATGCCACAATTGTTTCTAAAGTCCAAAGCAACAAAGCAAGATTACACTCAAGACTTTTAATGAGTGACTTGTACTTATTTCAATACCTAAAAATCTTGCAAAGTGATACTTTATTCAGTTTTTTTTTTTGTCTGTCCCTTCTCCCTTTAGAGTTGAATTTATTGAATCCATTAAGACTAAGTCTGTTGGTACCACTAGACATGATCATGTTGATATTACACTTGCTGTTTTGGATATGATATGTCTCCTCAACATTCTTATACTGGAAGCTTGGTCCCCAGTGTAACAGTATTGAAAGGTAGTATGAGGTGGGAACTAGTGGAAAGTGGTGGGTCATGTTCCCCTTCATCCAGGTATTAGCTCTGGTCTCACATAGTGGATTAGGAATCATAGGAGTGAATTAGTGAGTTACAGTGAGTTGCTAAAAAAGAGAACCTGACCCTTCCCCAGTCTCTTGCTCTTTTTACCAGGTGACCTCTGTTTTTGCATGTTGTCCTGCCACAAGATGATGTCTGCCATGTTGCAACATAGCTGAAGAGGCCAATTTGATGGGGCTGCTTGATCCTGGACTTGTGTATCTCTACTCCTAAGGAAAGAGGTCACTGGACATTCAGTCCTTCCCCAGAATCACACTTTTGTTCTTTTCCTTCAGTCACAAGGGAAAGAGAGAGACCTCCTCTTGCCCTTGACCAGATCCAACCTAAACTTTCCCCATTTAAGTGTGAATCAGTAAATCTTACTTTTTTCTTCCCTCTTCAATACTTTCAGTGCCTCCCAATTTAGTGGTTTATTACATTTGTTATAAGGACTTAAGAGATACAAGGTATCCTTAGCCTCAGTTTCCCCAGATACTAAATTCACTTTCTCCTACCTTTCATATTGACAAAGCTTCAGACAAGGGGATGCACATGCCAGACACTTCTCTCTTTTTAGTGTAGGGCAGATGAATTTACCCTTTTGACATCATAAAATACATAATTATAAAGGGAACACAATATTCCCAAGGGTATTTCTCATTTCTTATATTGATCTTGTAGAAGAACTTGGTTGAGATCGGTGACTATCAAATTCCTCTTTGGTCCCGGAAAATCGTACTCTTCCAATTTGCTTCTGCCTTTTAACTCACATGAATTTTTATGTGAAAGTTGTTCTTCAGAGCTTTGCCCCATCTTCTTTTTGTATTTTCCATGGACAAGTAAAAAATGTATGCATTTATATTAAACAACATGATATTTTGATATATGTGTACACCATGGGCTGGCTAAATCAAGCTGTTTAAAGTACTCATCACTTCCAAAAGTTATCATTGGTTTCTTGAAATTTTATGTCCTCTTTCTGATGAATACCATCCATTCCCACCTGACTAGAATTAGAATCAATATTCTTTTGATTCTGGAATAATTATCTTCAGTTTGGATCATAATCCTATATGTAGGTTTATGCATATAAGTTGTGTTTTGCACATTTCTCAGAAGCACATCAAAGATATTGTAGCAGGTAGAACAATGGCTAAGAAATCCAGTTCCATCCTCTATGAAACAGACAAAGAACAACTAAAAATACAGAAGGAAATAAATACTTTTCATGGCTTTCTTTTTCACACTTAATTAATTAATTAATTTGGTATTGGGGATAAAACCCTGGGGCATTTAACCATTAAATCACATCCTCAGCCCTTTCTATGTTTTATTTTGAGACAGGGTCTCATTAAGGTGCTTAGGGTCTCACTAAATTACTGAGTCTGACCTTGAACTTGCGATCCTCCTGCCGCAACCTCCTGAATCTCTGGGATATAGACATGCACACTGCACCCAGCCTACTTTTACTTTTGATTGACTGTTTTGGTGAGTAACATTATCATCTTCCACATGTCTAAAGCTTAGATTTAAATGTGCCTCCTCCTTCCTTATCACCTCTCACATTTACACTCTCACCAAAGCCTGCATATTATACATGCATGTGTTCATATGTATGCATGTGCACACACCCACCCACACACATATACCTTCTTTCAATTGTGTGCTGCAGCTTTCCTTTATAATTGCCATTTTCATGGTAGGTAGCTCTGTTGGCATAAAATATGCAAGCACCACAGTCCTTTAACCCAGCTGCGTATCTTCCTGTTAGTTCATCTTCCACAATCCTTCACCTAGGAAAGTAGTAGCAAAGGCTACTATTTTCTTTCCATATTCTTCTCTTAATCACACCATTCTTTATATTCAATGACAATAATTCTGAATTTTTCTCAGTTCTCAAAACACTGAACTCTGCTTCCTTCCTTCCGGATATTTTCTATCAATTCTTTTCTCTACAAACATTTATCATGGCTGTCTGCCCCACCTCCCCAAACTCTACCTAACTGCTACCTGAAGAATCAATGAACAGATAATTTATGCATGCACCACTCACCAACTGTTATGATTTTTTTTGGGGGGGTGTTGGGAATTAGAACCAAGGGCCTTGTGTTTGACAGGCAAACACTCTACGAACTGAGCTATATCCCCACCCCTGCTATGAATTTTTTAAGAGCAGAGCTTTTCCTTTCTGCTATCCCTCTTAATGCTGATGGTGAATCACTTTCAACCAGGAAACTCACCCAAACCATTACTTTTTAAAAATTTATTTATTTTTTAAAATTGTTTTCATACATGTGTATAGAGTTATAATGTCCATCTCATTCTACCATCCTTTCCATCACCACCACCCAACCCCTCCCTCACTCCACTCTGCATAATCCAAAGTTCCTTCATTCTTTCCTACTCACCCCCCACTATGGATCAGAATCTGCTTATCTGAGAAAAAATTTGGCATTTGGTTTTTTGGTATTGGCTTATTTCACTTAGCATAATATTCTCTAGTATCATCCATTTACCTGAAAATATCATAATTTCATTCTTTAAGACTGAGTAGTATTCCATTGTGTATATATCCCACAAATTCTTTATCCATTCATCTGTTGAAGGGTCTCTAGGTTGGTTCCATAGTTCAGCTATTGTGAATTGAGCTGCTATAAACATTGATGTAGCTGCATCACTGTAGGATGCTGATTTTAAGTTATTTGGTTATAAACTGAGGAGTTTGATAGCTGGGTCAAATGGTGGGTCCATTCCAAGCATTCTTAGGAATCTCCATACTGCTTTCCAAAGTGTTTGCATCAATCTGCAGTCCCACCAACAATATATGAGAGTACCTTTTTCCTCACATCTTTGCCAACACTTATTATTGCTTGTATTCTTCTTAATTGCTATTCTGACAGGAGTGAGATGAAATCTTAGAGTTTTGATTTGCATTTCTCTAATTGCAAGAGATGATGAATATTTTAATATGTTTGCTGATCAATTGCATTTCTTCATCTGTGAAATGTTTGTTCAATTTCTTAGCCCATTTATTGATTGTGTTATTTGGGTTTTGGTGTTATTTGGTATTTGGTTTTTCGGAGTTCTTTATATATCCTGGAGATTGGTTCTCTAACTGAGGTGAGTGCGGTAAAGAATTTTTCCCATTCTGTAGGCTCTCTCTTCATGTTATTGATTTTTTCCATTGCTCAGAAGAAGCTTTTTAGTTTGAATCCATCCCATTTATTGATTCTTAATTTTATTTCTTGTGCTTTAGGAGTCTTGTTAAGGAAATCAGATCCTAAGCTGACATGATAAAGATTTGGGCCTACTTTTTCTTCTATTAGGTACAAGCACAAGGTCTCTGTGCTAGTGCCTAAGTCTTTAATCCACTTTGAGTTGATTTTTGTGCAGTGTGAGAGATAGAGGTTTAATTTCATTTTGTTTTCCCAGCACCATTTGCTGAATAGGCTATCTTTTCTCCAATGTGTATTTTTGGCACCTTTGTCTAGTATGAGATAACCATATTTATGTGGGTTTGTCTTTGTGTGTTCTATTTTGTACCATTGCTCTACACGTCTATTTTGGTGCAAATACCATGCTGCCAAACCATTACTTTTGAATCATTCTGACTTTTATTCTTTGTGAATTAAGATGGCTCCATTCTGCGATATTTTCAATATATCATAATATTTTCTTTTTACTTTGTGCCATTTTAATTTAGCAATCCATTTCTTCTAGACCATTCATTGTGCAAGTTTTCCCTGGAGAATATGTGTTGAATTCCTGACATTTTCTTCATGACTTTACTTGTTTGTCACATTTTGAGATTCGTCTCTCTCCTATATGTTACACTTTTTGGTTTTAAACTTCATTTGAGTTCTTGACTAGAATATATATCTATTTCATATCTTTTTTCATATGGTTGTAAGTGTGTTTTTTGGAGCACTTTCTTGAACATCGGATGGTGGTTCCTTCTACCTTTAGGTATCAAGCAATTGCTTGACATTTTAGCTTTCAATCTGGGTTAGAATCTTCCTAGGCTTCACAGACTGACAATGTCAGAATATTTACTATGTTACAATAATCAATTATAGAAAATATTTATTTTATCTTAAAGCCTATAGTTAAGGTTAAAAAAAATATCTGGGCTTTTATGGCCTTTGTTTTTAAAATTCAGAATCATTCTGTGAAGTAATTAGAACTTAAATCTCCTTGAAGTGTTCTTGTTGTGAATATTGCTGATAGTGTAAATTCTGCATCATATTAATTGAAATGGACTGTTATCAGTACTTTTCCACACAGTTGCATATGCTTTTTAAAAAATAAGGACAGCAGTGCTATGAACTATTTTAATGATGAATACTCTCAGTTTCTCATTATAATAGTTAAATGATATAAAAATAACTACCATAAAAAACTTTATCTAATACATGTTGTTTGCATATCATTATGACTTACATGGAAACAAATGAATAATATCTTTATGAATGGATTGCCTTTTTCATTTAATCATAAAAATAACCTACTAATGATGGATAAAAAAGTCTGTTAATCATGAATACATAGGATTTTTCAGAGTGTAAAAATTCAGATACCACTCTTAGAAATGGGCAATTTACAAACTAAAGAGAAATTGAGAAATAAACATAAAACAAATCCCCTGATACAAGGAATGTGATGTGTATTTTTTCCAAACATCTATCTGAAAGATAGATGTTAAACTTCTAAACTCACTATGCTGGGTCAAACAGCTTTCTTTTCTTCTAGAAGAGACTGGTGAGTGCCACAAGGAAGAAAACATCAATATGTTCTTAATACAGACCTAACACATATTATGTCTTCAAAATTCAATTATATACAAAGCCAAAATCCAATCAGGACTTAAATTCTAGAAGACCTGACCCATATTTATGCATAGCACAGTTATAACAATATCATGAAATGACAAAATTTAGATACAGTTTGGGACCTGAGGAGTCAGAAATGGAGAGATGAGTGTTCTATGGTCATAAAAAATATTTTATTGGATGTAAAGATTTCACTGAAACTTAAACATGACATATTTAGACTTTTCAAAGAGAGGTGAATAAGACCCAAACATGAAAATAAAATGTATTGAGAATAGTGAATTTTGCAGGTTACTTAAAGAATGGATTACCTTAAGTAAAACAGTAATAGTGAAGGCTTAAAAGATGTCTTGTGATTTTATTGAGAAGACTTTTGCATATCCAATTTTATGTAGAAGACGCTCTGTGATGAAAAGCTGCCAGGCAGAAGAACCATGATATTCATTATTTGATATAACCAAAGCTTTGAGCTTGTGTGTTTAATGAAGATTTGAAAATACAATAATGGATTTAAGAATGTTGTTGTTGCTCCAGGCCCACGTTGGGTGATTGTTCATAATAAATGTAATCAATAAAAATAATATCTCTATCTCTTGAACTGTAAAGTGTTACTGGAGTCCTTGGGCAAAGGCCATGGCTCTAGAGTTGAGATCAAGATATGTCACCCCTCCCAAAATGTCAACCAAAAAGATGACAAGTGGTGGAGGGCAGGAAAGTCCTTTCAATCCTATTGATCCATGTTGGAAAGAACAGATATTGGGGTATAGTGACCAAAGATTTGTCTTGATGGGCTGACAGAAACTTTGAAGTTTTACAGAAAAGGAGAGAAAAAGCAAGAGTTGAAAGCTCTCAGGGCTGGGGATTTGTATAACAGGCAGAGGTAGGTCATCTTGGCCAGGCCATGGGCTTATTGATCATTATCTCAGGACTGGTTCTGTGAAGCTCTGGGAATGTCAAAATCACCTGTTGGGTCAATTCAGTTTCCCTACTGAGATGACTGCTTCTACTTTGGGAAACAGCCTTGCTTCCATCATAGGAAAATTGCTCCTATTTAGGGGAGCAATATCACCTTGCAGTGGTCTTTCTGTGAGGCTCACCACTGCCAAAGTTGTTTTGGTTCCTTGTCATATGATGTTTATCAATCAGACCTGTTATTCTTGGAATCCAAGTATCTCCAGAAGAAAGTGTCTCAGAAAAATGTTAGAGACCCATGGAGCATGTGTGTGTTAGTTTTTCATTGCTGAGACTTAAATACCATACAACAACAACAACTAGTGGAGGAAAGATTGATTCTGGCTCATGGTTTCAAAAGATTCAGCCCATGATCAGTTATCTTCTTTGCTTTGGGCCTGAGGTGAGGCAGAACATCATGGCAGAAGGGCATGGTATAGGAAAGTTGCACAGTTCTTGGCCTCTGGGCACAGAGAGGGGTAGGGGAGGGAGAGAGAGAGAGAGAGAGAGAGAGAGAGAGAGAGAGAGAAGAGAGAGAGAAAGAGAAAGAGAAGAAGAAGAAGAAGAAGAAGAAGAAGAAGAAGAAGAAGAAGAAGAGAGGAAAGAGGAGAGAGGAGAGAGGAGAGAGGAGAGAGGAAAGAGGAGAGAGAGAGAGAGAGAGAGAGAGAGAGGAAAGGGTCAGAGAGAAGATTAAAACC
The DNA here is from genome assembly GCA_020662805.1 of Glaucomys volans. NCBI lineage: Eukaryota > Metazoa > Chordata > Mammalia > Rodentia > Sciuridae > Glaucomys > Glaucomys volans. Next base: position 15,598 of record JAJEJO010051512.1, read on the forward strand.
TTCTAGTGTTCGCCTCCAGTGACCTACTTTTCCAACTAGGTCCCATCTACCAGTTGATAGGACTATTGATGGATTAATCCGTTGATAGAATCAGTGCCTTCATGATACAATCATTTTCCCAAATCCCCATATCTGAACACATGAGACTTTGGGGTCATTCCAGATTCAAACCATAATAGAGAAGAACTTATGTCAGTGAGTAATTCCTCTTCAAAAAGAATTTCAGCAATACCCACATTAAAATAATCCGATAAAGATGAACTGCTATCAGATACAGAGAAGTAGAAGCAGAAGAAATAGAAATAACCATAGAAAAATGCAAGAATGAAATACTCTAGAATGTAATTAATAACAATATTTTCAGAGAACAGTAAAGGGAGGTTTATGGAATGCTGCACAGAATTGCATATTATGTAGAAAATAAGATTTGAAAAACACAGTGGGGTTTGTAAAATAATAGATTATTGCTAAATCTTGAATAAAACTATTGTACAAAAATACATCCATTGACAGATGATTGAACACATACAGCTTAGATGAATATTATATAGATTAAAAATAAAAGATCACTTCACTTAATTCCAAATACAAGAGTAGCTCTCTTAACTGCCTTCTATGTTACCTACTTATTAAAATATCTGAAGCTTTATTTCCCTGTGTAATCATACAGACTGTCCATGCACGTTGATGATACTCACTTGTGTGGCTTTCGTCCACAACTGCTTAAAAAGTTCAGTTGTCTGTCTGCAAAGTTTTGTATGCCTGAACCTTGATATAAACAACTTATATTTTATTCAATATTATGTAAACTGATCAAATGAGAATGTAAAAGAATAAAGGTTACTCTCTCAATTATAGCCAAGTTGAATCCAGGAAAAAGCAACCAAACTGAGTCACTAAACATGCTCTTATTTGATGCATTTTTGAGATCACTATAACAATAAAAAAAAATTCAGAAGTTATATTATTTTTCACAGTTTTTTAAGTGCTCTTTTCCTTTAAAAGTGTAAGTAGAAGTCCTGAAAATTGCTTTAGATTGTTGGCTAAAACAAGGGAGAAGGTATAAATCGTGGTCACTGGATCTATAAAAAAGCTCAATAAATGAACATACTATATTAAACATTCAGGTTTAATACAATGTTAAAGTCAAATGGTGTTGGACTTTACATTTATTTTTTTCTTTCATATCTGCACCAAGTGACTCCTGTTTGGGCTGCCACTGATTATGTAAGAGAGCTTGGTAAACCCATAATGTCACATGTCATAGGAAATAGATTTTATTGGGAATGAAAAATTCACAAGACCAGTATTGGCTAGATCTCTCTCTCTCTCTCTCTCTCTCTCTCTCTCTCTCTCTCTCTCTGGTTCTTCAGTCTTTTAGTCATCCTAAGAAAATGGATAACAGGGTTAAGGTGTCACAGTGTCGAATGAGTTTGTGGGATAGACAGACTTTTTCTCAGGAAATGTCATTTGTTTTGTAATAAGTGAAAAATAGGGAATCCATTTTGTCCTCAGCAGTCACTTAAGATTTCTGAGAAGTCAAAATTAAGCCCATTTTCTGAGAAACAAGGAGGAACACGGGTGTTGGCTGAGTTAAACTAACCGCAACATTTCCTTCTGAATCATGGCTTGCTTGCACTGGCTAATAACATTGTGACTGAATGTTCCACCTACTGGTGGTTTTTTCCTTTATATACTCCTCAAAATAACTGTTAGGTGTGTCATTCCAGTACACCACTTTAGGTGTCCAGGGTGGTCGTGGCTAGCCAGCTCAATAAAGACTTCTTTGGTTTTTATGTGAATGGCTTAAATGAGTTTTTGATTCTCATTGGGTGTGACAGTTTATTGACATTGTCTTTAGAACTTTGGAACCTGGAAGACTGTAATATCTTGAGACTAAATATATTTCTGGGAAATTTGAGCTGGAACATTATCCCTTCAGCTGTGACAGAGAAAACCCCCAGGATCTCAGTTTGCTGCTAGGCCAGGCAGCACAGCATAGGATGAGGGTAATTTTTAAACTATTTCCCCAAATTACAAATCACTGGTTGTACTGTTGTCAGGTAGAAAGTGTGTTTCTTCTCACTGAACTTGGGGCTTTAGTTACCCCGAGAGGATCCAGGGGAATTTCCAGAAGGGATTGCCCTGAGTTGTCCTGATATGGGGCCAGTTGGGTTTCCAAAGAAAGGAGCATTAAATGCCAGGATGATCAATCCAAAGCATTTATTAGGATCCTTTCCCTGCAGAGTGCAGTGTTCTTATGATGGTCAGCAAAAGAAAAGGGATATGCTACCTAGTGTGTCCACAGCAAGGGGATCAGACTATGGGACTTATTTGAAGTTTTAAGGTATTTGGACTCAAGTCCAGGGTCAATTTCTTTCAATATTTTGAACAACAAGGCAAACACCTCAGTGCCTGGGAATGTTCCCATCTCTATCATGGGTTCTGTTCTGATGAAAGAATCAATAAAAGAAAAAAACCCTTGTATTTGGCTGAGACACAAACAAGTGAAGGTGCTCTGTGGGTTTTATTCAAGACACAAAAAGGAAGCAAGGGGAACGTGGGAACTCCATAAGATGTCTACTCTAATACATTATTTTTCTTGTAACTTTGAATTCTTGATCTACTTCCTAAAAAGCTTCCACTCAATTACTTAGTTTTTGGAGTGCAATATAATTAAATTGCTCAAAGTAGGTCTGTACTTGTTTGGGAAATGGTAGATAATCTATAGTCAACCACTTCATATTTTAAAATTCTGTTTAAGGCTATCTGCTAGAGTTTGGATCTTAAATGTCCCCCAATGACCCATGAGTTAAAGTCTTGGTTCACAGGGACATGCTGTTGGGAGATAGTGGAATATTTAACAGATGGGGTGCAGAGGTACTTAGGCTTTTTTTTCTATCTTTGCCTCTCTTCCACAAAGTGAGAAACTTTGCTCTGCTACATACCCTACCACGAGGAACAGCCTTGTCACAAACCCAAATTAATAGGATCAATTGATCATAAACTGGAAGCTCCAAGATCATGATCGCAAATAAAACTTTTCTTTCTATATGTTGGCTATTTCTGGTATTTTGTTATAATAACAGAAAACTGACTAACACTCTATCTTTAAAAACTAATAAGGTCTCATGGTTTTCTATGAAACCAACCAACCATGGTATTGGTTGGCTAAAGTATATTTAATGGTTATTTTAATTACATTCATTTTATCCCCTTCCCAGACCAACCAAGCATTACACTGGGCATGATGTAACATATTTATATTGAATAAAATCAAGATGCACTTTTTGTCATTTGAGCAAAAGACTCCTATAATGAAGCACATTTATCATTTACACTGTTGCAAAATGAATAAAATTTCTCAGACGAACTCTCTGAACATATGCTTTGTGGTGACTGCATATGCAGCTGTATATTTATTTGACAAGATGACTAATAAAGCTTTTGTTCTAAATCCTATTGACATTGAACCATCATCAAAGACAAACATGCCCATATGATATTACTTTACTAACAGCTTTATTTACATCCTCCATCAAATTCACTAATCCAAAATTTCTTATTTGTGATGAAAAATTGACAAACACTATAAAAATGCACCCCTTCCCAAAGTTAATGTTAATAAACCTGAAAGCACTGAAGAGTGTTAAACAGAAAGAATATTGTTCCAAGGTTAGAGTTATCTATTCCAGTGAGGGTAAAAGTGACCCTTTGTTGAAAGCCAATATAATTCTTTTTAAATTATATTAATAGTACACCGTTAATGTATTTGTAAGTTTCATTTTGTCAGTACCCCAGGTACTAGAGCAGATGAAACTTCTTAGTCCTTCTTATGTCATTTGTCATCTGAATGCTGGTCAACACTTGTCACAATCACTACTGGTTGTGAAATATGGCTCACTGAGCACCCAACTCCCCCAGAATACTGAACATTCTTTCTGCCATTCAACATCATGTCTGTCTTCCTCAGGTCGGTCGGTGTGTCCTTCACTTTTCAATTTGTTTTCTCTGTCAGCCTTGCTATAAGAAGCCGAAGAAATCATCTGTAACTAGTCAAATAACTTTGACCCTCTAAACCATTTTTGAGAATTTATAGGCTTCTTGGTAAATTGAAAAAATACTTCCCTCAGACCAATTTTTTCTCAAAAAAGTTCATGAAATATCATTTAATGTATGATATCTATGCAAATGCAACGGCCACATTTTATGAATATCCTGAGGGAAAGGAGAGAGTAGCTTTTGAATAAAGTTGAATAAACAGAAGGTAAAAAATATTCCAGTTTAAGTATTCCTTTTCTAAACCCTAATTTTCATCATTTTTTACCTGGAGGTTTTTAGTTTCTTTGTTACCAAATCTTTAAATAGTACAGATTAGACTATTTCTTTTACTGAGATTTGTGATTCATGTGCATATGTTAAATTTTTAATATGTGTCTCACTGAAATGTTTGGTACGTTACATATGATTACATTGGATAGTTACTTCATACACAGGATCTAAATATGCAATAATTATTTTTATAAAAATCTAAAAATATAGATAAATGATATTTATGAAAATCAGAATTTTACTCCTCATTTTTGGCATGTTTTCATGTAAAAAATACACTTATTACAGCCTCTAAAAGTATAAACATTGACCCAATAATTTCAATCAAAGAATTATGTGTCATAGAATTTATCCTTGTCCGTATTCAGTTCTTTTGGTATGTTCAAGGACATTTATAGAAGAATTAGTTTGTTTAGCATGAAAATTGGAAGAAAATCAATGTCTATAATTAGTGGAATATTTGAATAAATAAGATATATTGAAATTCTGAAAAATTACATTGCTATTAAAATAAATTAATATTGTCAGTTAATGAACATACATTTCCACAAGTTATACTTAAATGAGATAAAGATGAGCTGGGCACGGTGGCGCACGCCTGTAATCCAAGCGACTTGGGAGGCTGAGTCAGGAGGATTGCGAGTTCAAAGCCAGCCTCAGCAATTTAGCGAGGCCCTAAGCAACTCAGTGAGACCCTGTCTCTAAAATACAAAATAGGACTGGGGATGTGGCTCAGTGGCTGAGTGTCCCTGAGTTCAATCCCTGGTTCCAAAGGAAAAAAAAAAAAAATTGAGATAAGATGCAAAAATAATGAACAATGGCAATAGCCTTCTATTTAGATGAGAATTTACTAACACTTGTGTAATATATATATTTAAAAGACTATACCAGAACAGAGAAAAACATGCAAGTGTCCACGCTAGATGGGTAACTTGGGTTTTGTTGAGAGTGTTTAAACTGAGGGAGTGTGTAGGAAAAGGCAAAGACATGCCAAGCAAGAGAGAAAACTGGTACTATGATTTTATGGTAAATAAACACAAACTACAACAAAATCAACTCCTGAGTTCTCAGTTGGGGTAGGAGTGCTCTACATTGTTAAGTCCACCAAAATTTAAAGACAAGAAGAGAAATAAAATATGGTACTTTTCAGGAATGGAAATTTGAAGTTTCCATTGCTTCATTTCTCCATTATTAAGGAAGAAGAGTGAAGGAACTGCTTGGTGGGTTTTCTGAACATTTTCTTAGGCAGGACTAACCAGATCTGTTTCCACTAAGTCTGATTATGAACTCCACACCTGTAACATAGTCCTTTTAGAAGACTAGCCCCTCCAGTGGGGAACGGCAAGGGGCTGGGGAGTTCACTGGAGGACAGTCACTACATAGCTCTTTCCTCTTCAGCTTTCCCTCCCCATTACTGATATTGATTCCGTTAATGTCATGAACATGCATTAACATATATTAGGGCATTCAATTCTTTCAAAACTCTTACCAAGAAAGAATTACTACTATTCCTATTTATACATGAAAATGTATTTAAAATCATTAAATAGCTCATTTAAGATTTATTTGGTAATTGGTAGAAGGATGATTCAAACCATATCTGATTATGTGAAAAACTGCATCTTAAAACAACAGGTACCCCAGAGGTAGTTATAATTAAGTTCTAGTGTTCTATAGCACATCAGGCTGACTGCAGTTCACAAAAACCTACTATATATTTAATGAATGACTAGTAGCTTAAGGCTCCAAACACAGAGAAATGATAAGGAGATGGAAATGTTATTTACTGATTGGATCAGTATATATTGTATACATGTATTGAAATAACACACTGTAACCCATAAGTTTATAACTCTAAACACATAAAATCAAACAAATAAAATAAGAAAATTGCTCATTTCCTGCCTCCTTTGTTTCATTTTCTCTGCAACTATCAGGCTTCTTTAGGATCAAGATTCAAGACATGATTTAGGGGGAAATAAAATGAAGTGGTCCCTTCTACTTGCTCTGAAATGAGCACCTACATCCTACCGACAGAATTATGTGAGTTTTCCACACTATCCATATAGACAACTGGAGTTCTGTACTGGGATAAGAGGTTAACTCTGAAAATAAATATATAATTTCACAGCTTCTTTTTCTTAGTTTAATTCATGCTTTAAGAATTTCATAATGAGGTTACTTGGGGGTATTATTTGGATATTTTTATCTTAATATAAAATATCATTAAGCAAAATATCCTTCATATATCCCCTTTTAAACACTTTCTTATCAGGGTGAAATTTTAAAGCCTGCAATTGAGAGGCATTTAATACATTCAAAATATCGCACAACCACCACCTTTATCTAGTTCCAGAACATTTCCTTTCTCCCCAGATTATAACCAACACTTGGATTTAGTCAGTTTTCACTAATTAGCAAGATTAATAAAAATATAATTAAAACTTCTGGGCATTATTATCTATATAATTGACACTATACCCGTGTCACAATGTGATAGTAAAGAATAAATGAAACGATGTACAGATGGCACCTGGCATAACAACCAGGACACAGTGGACCCTGAATAAAGGCTTTAGTTTCCCCACCACGCCCCTTCTCAGATTTTTATTACAGTTTATTGAACAAATGACCCTATTCTTAGCAAAACACTGATTTATCTCTCCTTATCTAGGAACGTCACACTGCTTACATGGTTTTTTTTAATAGTACATAATTTATCCTTCAAATATCATTGAGAAATAAATGAAGTAAGGACAAACAGGTTGAGACAGGGAAGCAGGGATGAGACAGAAAGCAAATGTGACTATTTTATTTTCCTAAGTCACACAGGAGAGTTAGGGCCAAGGAGTGAGGCGGGGAGGGCATCCTTCTTCCCTGTTGTTCAGCTCAACCCTCCTTCCACTTGGTTACACTGTTTTAAATGAGTTCTCAGACAAAGGGATCTCTCAAATATGAAAAAATGCTAAGGAAGGTGACTCATGTTGGGGACAGGATAAATTTCCTAAAGGACAGACTCTCAGTCAATAGAAAATCACCTTCTAAAATCAGCCTGCTCAGCAGAGGGGCTCTTCAGACCTTCCATTTATTTCTAAGTAAAGACCAGGAAAGCAGAACCAGTAGTAAAGAGATGTGGAGGTTGAATGCACTGCAAACACTGGGCCATGAAAACAGGCTTTTCAGAAGGGAAATCACTGAGAAGATGCCATTTTTTTTTACCTCTACCTTAGTATTAGTCAGTACTCTGGAAATGGGAGAAGGGCCCTGGGTTTGCTTATGAAGAGATGATTAACGTTGTCTGACTGAATGATAGCATGCAGCAATACTTAGCTTCCCCTGGAAGAAAGTCTTTTTTATCCTTCACTTCTTTATGAATTCATACTCTGTCTCATCAAGTATGCCTTCCATTCAACATGCCAGGTGTGTGGATTTGGCAAATTCAGGAGGAATATTTATCACCTCTAAATTAGAAGGTGGTTCCTGGAAGATTTGATGTCTTCCATTTTTTATCGTAAAATCATATCATTCTACAATTAACTACTGAGTTGCATATTGAAACCATGAGAAAGTTTTTCTTTTATTTTTCCTCAACCCTTAAAATCACTTGAAGTATGTGAGCAGTGATAATAATAGGAGCTCTAAGAAGATCAGGGCTTGGTATGGTGGGCTAAGAGCAGCATCCAGGGTAGTCCTTCTACAATGGATGTGAAGAAGCATTGTCATGAGAGGTGTACCAATAACAACTTAGTATTTCTGCACAGAGAAAGCTCTAAATTTGATGTAACCTAATTGTTCAGTACTCAAATCAAGGAATCTGAGTTTTACAATTTTATATTCATTCAAGTCAAGAGCATTTATTCTCTTTCATCACTAGAAGTGGAAACACAATTTTCAATACTGCAGCCTATTTAAAACAACATGGTCCATTAATACTTACTTGCTGTTAAACTGTTTTAAGACAAGCTCCTCTAAAAGGAAATAAGAATTATTTTTGTAGTAAATGGATTTCCCTCCTTTATATGGTCCTTCCTTCCAAGAGTAAATGTGTTAGATTTAACAAAAGAAAATAAAAAGAAAACAATATTCTTTAGTTTACTTATAGCCTATTTAAAGCTGGATGAAAGTTCACTCTGTACATTATTTTAAGCATTTGCTTCTCAAATACCAGTTGTCGATTGTATTTCTGTTTTTTTGTTTTTATTTTAATTCTGTTTTGCTTGACTGAATAGAATAACAGACTACTATTATCTAAAAATTTAGAAAAAAATAAAAACTAAAATAATATACTAACAGTTAACCCTCAAACAAATTATTTGTTTCTGTCTTCTGAAACATAGTACTTTACAAGGTCAGATTTATGCACATGAGACGTGCTCCTAATTCCTTAGAGTGAATTATCTTGATGCTTATTTTTTAGTGCAACAGGTCATCAAAATCATGAGATAATCTAATAATAATCTAATAAGAAAAAATAATAGCACCAATTCATAAGTATTCTTATATGAACTAAATGAGATAACCAATATGTAGCACTTAGAACAGTGTCCAAACTATGGCAGGTATGATTGTGGATACTCATGTCATTACCACCACATTATCACCAATTATCATTAAGTGCAAACTACGTTGTCTAATGATCACCTGCAGATGTTGTTAGAGTGAGATTTTACTTTGAAAGTACCAGGTTCTAAAATTCCACATTTCTAACAAGATCTGGAGGATGCAGAGCCTTCAACTCTATTATAGTCTTCAGCTATGCCAGCCAATCAACAAGCCAGTCGCACATTTACCTACATGTGATATTTCTTAACAATAATGTTCAACAACTTTATTCTCTCTCCGTATTCATAAATCTCTTGTGGGCTTTTTCTTTTTCCTATTTATTCATTAAATTACTATTTTTTTTTAAAAGAATCTTTTTCCTACTCAATCAGGTTCAACTGCTCTGTTAAAGATCGTCAAGCACTCCAAAAAGGTAAAAAAACCCATATTAGAATGAAAATATAAATTGAATTTGGCATATGAGTTGATAGAACTCTAAAGTGAGTTTAAATTAGAACTGTGAGAAGGACAGGGTTTTGGTTGTGTCTAAAATTTTTGAAGAACACTTTTTAAGCCGATATAAGAAACATAAATCCTTAAAAAATGTAAGAAGGTAGGGTAGCACTACATGTTATATATCATGGTAATTCTGATGGCCTAGTTTTCAAGAGCACAGGTCTCTTAAAATAGAAAACTGTTTTTTGAGGGGTTAGGAGGATTGAAGGAAGACATTAATTTTATCATTGCCTGCTTCTGATTTTCAAGTCAGATTACTTGCTGAGAAATGGTAAGAATCTTTCCATTTTATCGATTAAACTATTCTCAGGAACTCTTGAAACATTTGATGTTATGTGTAAAAAATATAATTAAGGAATAGGAAAATAGCTATATTATAAAATATATATGCACAATGTACATCCCACTCTTTGCTTTGACAGGGAAGGTTTAACCAAATCTTTTTAAAGACAAATTTATATAGATCTCATAAAACATAGTATGGATTTTACTTTCTCTTCAGTATAATATTTTATTTCAGCGAGAAGAGAAATAGCTTTTCCTGGCTTTGCACAAAGTACCATGAAGAATTAAGATCACTTTGTATAAATTGCGCTAAAAGTTTCATGTGCTCAAGATACTCAGGTAATCCAAGAAAATTACTTTTAAAGCTTAAGTAATCTCAACAACTTGTTCAATTTTTTACTTTTTTATCAGAAATTCCACATATTTAACTGAGTTTTAGTCCAGCTAAATGCATTGTTTAATTCTTAAATTTCATAAATAGTAATAAAATGAATATTCATTTTAGAGACTGCCAGAGAACTTCATAGTGGAATAAAAACACACTATTTAGTTGGTTTATTTATGTTAATGATCTGTAAGCTATTGTGATTTTTGTATATTCTATGCAAGTATTTCTATACTGAGTATATTTATAGCTTTTAGGTTACTGAATGATAAGCATGAAATTGTTAGGGAACATTCCCTGAGGTTTTGATAGGTAATTTTTTCCCAAAAATAATTCAAAAACTTGTATATATTATATAAGAAAGAAAATTCATCCCCAAGAAGAACAGACAGAAATATTAAAACTATTGATCCAGTATTCACTAAGGAAATTTTTTAAAAAAACGGAACTGAGTAAATAGGTCAAGGGAATCTGGATGGAACAAAATGTTACTCTGCTACCTGTTAAAATCAGATTGGGCTCAAGAGGCAGTTGCTGAACTAAATCAGAAAGATTTCCCCCAATACTGGTTCTGAAGAATCATGTTATCAAGTTAGAAAAAGATAGTAGAAGGGAAATGCACCAGAGTATGTCCTGTGTGTTTTTGCTTATGTTTGGGTGTGTTCATGCATCACTCTACAAGGAGAAGCCTGAGTTTTATTAAAGTAGATGGCAAAATTGAGAAGTGAAATATTGCAGAAAAAGAGAATTTCCTTTAGAATTTTCACTCCACTAAAAATGGAGTATCTGATGAAGTTTTTATTTTACTGACAATTTCAGCTCCCACCAGGATCAAGAAGAGAAAACTATCTAGATCTTCTTTCTCATCAAGAAGGAAGACATGAGTGATGAATTGGAAGTAAGGAGAGCATTGTGTATTTACCTGGTTCATTTTAAGTTCAAAACAGGCAAGTTGAACAACTTTCCTGTCTAAAAACAATCAAATTTCATAAATAATTTTCAGAGATAATACCATCATCACACATCCAGAAATTCTAAAAGAAATGTCAGCTCTAAAAGTCAGAATTGCAGAAAATCTAAAGAAATTTCTAAGAGAAAATCAGAAGCATCTCAAAAACAAATGAACAAATTAGAAGTGTAATGATTTTCACTTTATGTTCAAAATTATTTTATATAATTTTAGTAAATATGTAAGTGCTATGAATTCTTTGTTTATGGAATTAAAATTTTTTGAAAGACTCTGTTTGACACTGGAGTTATGAAAATGATACCATAGTCCCTGCCAACAAAGATACACAGTACTGAGATAGATACTTTTAATATGTCAAAAATCAAAATACAGTGTGAGAAAAATTAAATAAATTGTGTATGAATTATAAATATAAAAGGAAATGTTTTAGATTGTCTTTGAAGGATGACTAAATGATCATTAGGAGACAAAATGAAAGGAATTTCTTGCAGAAACACCAGTATGGATAGTGTATACAACTTTAGATTGATCAGACTAAACTAAAGATTGTATTCCTGCTAAGTGTTAGAAAGTAAAGTGAGATATATAGAACAGGAGTGGAATGCCTGGTATATCAGGCCAAGGAACTAGTACGTGTAATTTTATAAGATTTGGAGGCATTACTCACAGTCTATGTGAGTAGTGTACATACCTGGGTAGTAAATACTGAAGGTAGGAAGAAGAAGTAAGAATAGTCACTTGAAGAATAGTAAGAATGGTAATATAATGACAATGTCTATGAGAAAGAGAGAGAGGAGAATTACTTTGGAGTGAATGTATATTACAGGCTTTCAGTAATTTTCATTACTACCAAAATCAATTGCTTATTTGGAAGCATAAATTTCAAGATATTTTTAAAATTTCCTCCCAAAATGAAGGATGGATATATTTGTTTAAAAGTTAATAATATTCCTTTATTTAGTTCATTATCAAACAGGTTAATTCCTGCCTGGAGAAAATGATATACAATGGAATAATGTATGTTTCTCCTTTGCGGATAGAAAACAGAATGGTTTCTGACAAAACGTGTTGCCCACAGTCGTCAGAAATAAGTAAAATCATTTATACGAGAAACATGCTAACCTGTCCAAACCCAAAAGAATAGATTGAGAGACAAAAGTTACTGAGAAAGTGAAGTTTTTAAGTTGATCTTGCAAGATCAAATGTCTGGGTGAGCAGGGCAGTTACAATTAGCATTTTGTTCCCGAGTGTGGAAGGTCCCTCCCTCAGTTCATTGACTGAGTACTATGGGGTGCACAATTTTCCTGATCATCACCTAAGATTTGCTGTCTCCTATTGGGTTATTCAAAGAAATGTACCTTTGGTTATCCCTGCCTCCCTTTGTTCTCCTGTGGCTGCAAGGCCTTCTTGGGTTGAGTGCATCTTGCAGTTTATCTCTGTGGGTCAGGCAGCTCCTTCCCTTCACCACCTGTTTGTCAAGGGGCTCTGATTTTGTCACACTCCAGTGTTAACTGCTTTTTACCTTCCATTCTGCTCTCCTCTTCTGCTGCTTTTGTTACTTCCCAATTTTATTTTTAAGGCTAAATACTGTGCTCTGAAAATGGACCACTGGACTTTATTTCTCACACTTCATATTTGGTTTGCACAAACAATTCACCTTTTCTTTGCTATTGAGTAAAATTACATAATGCTAAATATTTAATTCTGTTTATCTTATAAAGATATTCTGTTATTTACAAGGAAACATGCAGGTCAAATTAAAAAATACAATTTGTAGTCATTTTCCTTTTTCAGTTGATATGCTTTAATTTTTTTCCTATTTTCTAAATGGCACTGTTCTAGATTCTGGAAATACATATGTGAACAGATTTACTCTAGTCCTCATGGAGATTTCAATTCCATTGAGCAAGAAAATACATGTTTTAAAAAATAAACTATATTGAATGGTTATGAAGAAAAGTAGGCTGTACCAGCTTGGATTTGAGATTACAAGCATAACAGAAAAACCTTTCTTAGAAGGTGGCTTTCTGTGTATGTGTGATGGTTGATCTTGATTGTAGACTTGAGAGGATTGTGAGAAGCTTAGACAGTTGGCATCACTTTGGGGTGTGTCTGTGACATTGTTTCCAGAGAAGATCAGCATCACCTAACTGAATGAGAAAGACCCACCTTGAATGCCGGTGGCACTGGAGTTTTGAGATGAAAGTTGATTCACTACTTCTGCAGCCTGGTGGGTCTGCACCAGCTCCAGGCCTCTGCAGTCAAACAACTTTGTAGCTCTTAACGGCAGCTCATGTCCTCCAGTGTTGCAGCAGATCCCAAAAGCTCATCTTCAATTTCTTCTTCTTTCTGTGTTCTTTTCTTTGTGAATTAAAGAGGTGAAATCCACAGAACAGGATGAGTGAGTGTAAGGTAGGATTTGTTGAAGAACAGGAACAGAGGGGACCCAGTAGCAAATTTTCTCCTCCGACTGCTAGTGTGGTGGTTTATATAGCACTTGGGTCACCGCAATTGGTCCAAACTTATGCTAACTAGGATTTGGAAGAAATACAATGCTAAAGGTCTACATTTATGTTAATTGGGTTTGGGAACAGTACTAATGCTGTTGGTCAATTATTAAGTCCCATTCAGGTTTGCTGTCCATTCTCTCCCTGCTTGGGGAAGTGGGAGGTTGAAGTCTTTGAATTGCACATGCTCAGTGAGGTATCTGGAACTGCAGCACTGCATGGAGTCACTTGTGCAGTGGGCATCCCCACTGTGTGTATGCTGGGCTGCCACTGGCTGATGGAATGTCTTGCTCAACTCACCTTGGCACTGGCACACCAGCTTCAGGACTGTCATGCCTGCAAGCTGGGCTTCATGCATCTATGAGTTGTGCTTGCCATCCACACTCCAACTCACCAAGGCTGCCACTCCGTTGCTGTGCCCCTCCACTGCTTTGCTGTCACGTCTTAAGGGACCAGTAGGTCAGTTGCATGGATTGGAAGTGGGGAAGCCATATCACAGGCAGCACCATCCAATAGACTGGGGTTGGATAGAGCAAAAAGTGGAAAGGAGAAGCTTGTGTGACATTGGGCATATGCTAGCCCAAGCTGGACTTTTCTTGTGTGGGTGTTTTTTGTTACTATCATTGCTTGGGGACAAATATTCTGGATTACTAAACTTTTGAATAAAGAATTGCACCAGTGATTCTTCAGGGAGCTTCTAGGCCTTCAGCCTTGGATTGGGGCTATATCATTGCTCCCTCTTGTTCTGAAGCTTCCAGCTTCTTGAATTGAAAAGCTACAGTTTTCTTGGCTCTCCAGCCTACAGACAGCTATTCTGGGACTATCCAGCTTCTGATCATGTAAGTCAACCTAATAAATTCCCTGTTATAATTATACATACTTTATATTGGTTTTGATCCTCTTGAGAATCTGAATACAGCATAGTCCTTAGAGAACCAAGGGCATGAGGCATATTAATATCTTGGAATGAAGAGTTTTGGTTGCAAGAATCAGCAAGTACAAAATCATGCCTGGTAATTTTGAGCAAAAGGACATTGTATGGTTAAGAAAGCAAAAGGGAAGATGATAGGAGATAAAATAAAAGAGATAATGAGGGATTGGATCATGTAAGATTTGCAGACACTTTTAAGGAATTTACATTTTATTTTGGGTAAAATATAAAGACTTGCAAGTTTGTGATGATTGACATGATCAAATTTTTATAAACAGAATGACTACAGTGAGCAGGGTGACAGGTTGGAAGATTATAGCAATTATTCAGATGACAGTCAATGCTATATTGTACCCTGTCAGGGCCAATGGAGCTAGAAAAATTACATTTCCTAAATCAATTTCTTGAAAAAGTTCTGTATTTTCTGAGCGATAACAAATATGAAAGTACTTGAACACCGTTCACTAACCACACACACACACACACACATGCACGCACACACACACACACACACACACACACACACACACAAACACATTTGTTCTACAATGGTACCAAAAGTATCCACAGTATGTGACTTGGGAATGGACATTGGTCCATTGAGAATGAAATCATCACCCTGGCTACCTCATAAACATCATGGACATGCCTATGCCTCAGAATAACTTTGCTGAAAGGATATATACTCAGAGATGCAGCTTATGTGCATGACTAAGTACTTTTATGTGGTTAAACTCTTGACTAGAACCATTAAACATTGGGTCTATTCCTGATGTTCCATTTGCACATGATAGTTGTTCAGAATTAGGGAGTTATTTCCCACAGGTCTGGTTTCTCCTTAGCTCCACCTCATTAGATAAAGTAGATCTAATTATTATTAGCTAAATTATCTTGACTTGATACTTTTATTTATTCAGAAATCAAACATTTGTGCCACCTGCAGGTAAGCAAATAAGAATGATACTTGCAGTTCATAAACAAGTTGAAATTTAATTTCTATTGTTCATCACATGAATTCTGAAAATCATCATAAGGGTTTTTAAAAATTCTAGTAACCTCCACTTTACTATGCTTAATTGGAATTTGTTGCTAATTTGTCTTTCTTCCTCATGATCATAGACCAAAATCTTTTGCAGATTTGCTTTGTAACAAACAGCTATTCTTGTTCATACTACTATGACGTTGCTGAATTTTGTGGCAGGTGTAATGTTCACTTTGTTGCCATAACTTATTCCAACACCAGCTAATGGAAATGTTTAAAAACATCCCTGCCTCCTGATGCTGCCAGTTATGTTACCTTGAAGAGTCCTGCTTCCTCAGATGTTGAAGTATAACACCAGAGAAGCATGCTAAGGCAAGTGTAGAGTAGAAAGTAAGAAGCTTTATTAAAGAGTAGTAAAACAGAATTCTCCCAGGTGGAAGAAAGGGACCCAAAGGTGAAATCCCTGGGATGATGAAGTCCTATCCCTTTTAATATTTCTAAAGTTTCCTTTGTTCTCCTGCATTCTTCTCCCTTATCTTGTTCATTTTCCCCCATCCTGTATAGTGACTGGGAGATGTTGGTGGAATGGCCAGGGTGTTAGCAGGTGGGCTGGAAGGGCCACAGTAGAGTGTTAGGCAGGAAGGGAGCTACAACCCAGGGAGCATTGATATAACTCTCTGTCTGCTCAGGAGTTACTTCAATAACAACCTTTTGGGGAGGGGCGGTATCCAACAGCTCTGGAGACGTGAACATTCCAATCTCCCAGGGGCAGTTTCCAACTTCCCAGACTCAAATCAGCCTCCATTTTCTCCATTTGACCCAATTACCTATTCTACACTAACTGCTTGTCTTTAATTCTGGCTTCCTGCCCATGTCCAAAACTCATTTTGTTCTTCTTCTTTGATTTAGTTGCATTTCAAGATGCCCTGAACACTAGCACATTTTTTTTTAACAGTCTACATTATTACTATGAATAGGTGTGGTAGTACTTGGTAATGTCTATTTTATTTCAGAAAACATGCACTTACGTTAAATTTAGATGTGCTATTCCTCAGCTATTTTTTTCTTTCTTACCCTAACACTAGACATTTTCAATCAAGTTACAGTCACTTTCTAATGAGAACTATTGGCATTCTCTTTTTTGTTTCATATTCAGTTTACCTCTACTATATTCTCTATACCAGTTAAATGTTGTCAAAACAGTCTTTACTTTGAATTGCAGTGGTGCTCAAAATTTTAGAGAACTATCAATATTTAAATGACATATTATGACTGCTTTTCCCACGTACTTCTGCAATTCATCCCACATCTGTTTATCTCTTTGTGTGATTAACAAATGCTTTCAAAGCTTCTGAAACATGTTTTTCTTTATAAATGCATATTAATGGAACAACCAAAGTTGAGCAGACAATGAGATGCTGATTTGATGATGGAGCTGAGGCTAGGCAGCAAGAGCTCAGTTGCAGATAAGTTTGAGGATTTTATGAAACTTCCAGTTAAAAACATTGAATGGGCAATTGCGTGTAATAGCCTTTGTTCTGGGAAGTCATTTAGGGTAGATTTAAGATGGGAGTGGTCATATTTATGGCCAGACAGCTTGATGATATTGCCAAGGAATGAGGACTGATTGAAAATGATGTACAAGGAGTGGGTCCTGAACATTTCAACCTTAGGGAGAGTGGGAAGACGAGAATATAATCAGGAAAGGATATTTAAAAGAAGTACCCAGTACCCTGAGGTAGGAAGAAAATCAGATGCACGTGGTTCTTGAAATGAAAAGGAAGTGTGTCAATGGGGAGTTGTTGAGTTTTCTCAAATGCTATGGACAAGTCCAGAAAACTGAAATGTAAAGACTGAACATAGATGGTAAGGGCAGAGAGTCAATTAAGACCTTGACAAGAAAAGTCATGGTGTGTTGGTAGGGAAGAAAGTCTAAGTTAGGTGGGCTCCATAAAGAATGAGATAAGAACTGGAAATGAGTCCAGGCAACTGGACTTGAGTTTTTTGCCTTCTTTTTTCTTTTCTTTTTTTCTTTTAAGTTACTCTCTCTATATGCCTGCTTCCTGTGCTTTGAGTAGTACAATTTAATGTTCCATCCCCACTCTCTTTGGGAAGTAAACAATCATAAATTAAGCTTTATTAGAAAGACAAAAAGCTATATATTGTTGAAGATAATTTAATATTCCAGTAAGTGATTTTTCCCTTCATTTCTTTGTCTTCAGTTTAAAAATGTGTGATTGAAGAGTAACTTTAAAAGGTCAGAATTTGCACATGTTGTGGCTTCCAGGTGATATAGACCGGAAAGGTTTTAAATCATTCGCTGGGAATATGCTCAAGAATTTTTGGAAAAGGATCAAGATATGACATTAAAAGCTGATATATACACATATATATGTATATATATGTGTGTTTATATATATATGGCTAAAATCCAGATCAAAATTGTCTTATATTATAGGAAAGTTGTGTGAGTCAATATTGAGATAATGCAATGCTATATGTCTTGAGGTAAATTGTCTTATATGCATTTAATATGATGATGATTCATGCAGTAGTTGAGGTATTGTGTCCCAAAAGAAATATATATATATACACATACACATGTATATGTGTGTGTATGTATATATATATATGTGTGTGTGTATATATATAGCATTGCTGGGGATTGAACCCAGGGTCTTGTGCTTATAAGGCAATATCCCTAGCCTGAGAAATATATTTTTAAGTGCAATTTATTTGTAATTTACATATGATTTTACTTTTTAAAATTCATAGATTGTAGACATATCCTTTGTTATTCTTATTGTTGGGTTTTCAACTTAACAAAATTATTTAATTGTCTTTACCAATAGAAAATTAATGATCAATGTAGAAATGCATCATTATATTTGAGATTATAAATTTGTGAAATGTCATTATTTAACTCTTATTCTGCTATCTAAATTATCATTAATTACCTTAATATAAAAAGTTTGAAGCATATAAAAGTATAATGAGTTAAAGTTATTTAACCAACAATTCTCAATTACCTATTACTCATCATCATATACCATATAATCTTTGTATCACAGCAATGTGAAATTGTTCTTCTAAGAACACTATAACCAAGGTCATTGTTTTTAAATTTTCAACATTGTGAATGAGTTAACAAAACAAGCTTGATACTTAGCATAACCTCTTGCAAACCTCAATAGATAGAATTTACTCAGAAACAAATATCCTGATCTGATTAATGAGTCTCAAATGTTTTTGCATGGTATCCTTTGATGGACAGATGTTAGTTATAAATAAATCTGCAATTTAAAGACTGCTGGTATGTCTGACAGGGCTTCTGAGATAATGCAGTTGCATATGCTGGAGTCCTGCTTTGTATATTTACTAATCATTAATAAATCTTGGTGCAGGATAAACATTGTATTTGACCTTTGAATGTCACATGCAATGGAAGGAAATATGATATTTTTTCTGATTTTTATTCAGCTTTTTTATGCTAATTAACTCCAAGCCCTATATTTGGCCTTCAAATGTATATTCTCCAACTTCCCAGGATGTCTGTCATTTTACATACTAAACAGACACTGTTTATTAACCTTTCATTAAATATATTCTATTATAATTTTAATTGGGCTGATAAATAGACAAATACAGTTTAATTAGTTGTCATTTCACACTGATTGAAACATGACATTGCTTTAGGTTTCATCCAAAACAAAACAATGATATTTTCTTTTTATATCTAGGCATTATATTTAAGAACCATTTATACTACTGCTTAATTAGATGGTCTTTCCTCTAAATTACATTCAAAAGTAAGATCCCTGCTTCCCCTACTTCCATGACAGGAACTGAATATTTATTGGTCTCTTAACAATGGCCTCATTTGCTAATCATCCTCAGGTTTCAGGGATTCCAGTTTGGAAATATCTGTAAACAGTACAAGTTCAAAATAGAGCCAAGGTGTCATTTATTTTGGTTAATAGATTCTAAGGAGTTTATGATCCCCCACTAGCATGCAGCATCAGAGATAAATGCCATTGAAATTTAGCATTCCTGTTCATATATTCATACCCAAGCACTTTAGATTCTCATTTCAATCTTCTTAGGAGTAGAAACTGTTGTTCACCACTTTATTCCTTAGTGTCTAACAAAACATGGTAAAATTTGACTAAACAACAATTGAATGAATACATGAATTTTGAATGAGCTATTCAAACCTCTTGACAAAGGGTGAGACATATCCATTACCTAAGTGCCAAAACCATCATGTTAAATTTCTCAGCTGGGATAATGATTGTGAGCTAGGACATAATGAACAGTAGGAAAACTTAGGAAGATATTATTTTGGTCATTTATCGCCACCATATGCTTGATAACAGATCATGTAGTGGTCCAAGATTTTGCTAGATATATTGGTAACCCACAATTAACTGTCTATTCTTCCTTAATTATCACAGTATGTCCATACTGTTTCCAAAAATTAAATATGCTTACTGCTTTCAGGATCCAGTGCCTCTGGAGGGTTTGAGAACTTCCTTCTCTGCCTGCTTATTTTTTATTCTCTACTTCCACTGACAGCAGCAACTATTTGTAGTTTCTTTTCCCCAATAACTACCTCTCTTACCATCTACTTACAAAATAATAAGCCACACTTTTGAAATACGAATTAATTTCATAAAGAGCATCATAGGAAGTATTTCCAAGACGTTTTATTGCTGGTTATGATTATTTCCAATGTAGTATGGAAAATTTCTTTTCCTCTGCCCTTTTATGCTACTGTAGTCTCATTTTGTAGTCATATAATTATATGCTTTTAAAGAACATTGTGATTTGAGTATGGAAAGATCAGCAATAAGTTTTTGGTCCATATTTTCCCTTCTGTTCATTGTTTCTTTTATGAATTCAAATAACATGTGCATATGAACTGAATACTTTCATACAAGTTATAGTCCTTGCATCAGAACTCACTGCTTGATGAAGTTTTACAGTTTTGATAAAAGCACAGGGGCAGAACAATTTTTATGACAATTAATTGCCTATAATTATGACATATAAATGATTTGAGTCATTTCCCATAGTCTCAGCTCTGTTTCCAACAGTTGGAGCAACTCCCAGAAGCAAGAAACCACCTGGACAACCACTGCAACCATTGCAGTGAAAAAGAGAATACTTACAAAGATCTATTTTTTTTTTGTTGCTGTTTAATGTTAACAAATAAGTTATTGCTGCTTATTTCACTAAATATTAACTACTATTTTAGGAATCATTAATTCTTCTGGAATAATAAAAGTGCTCTAAATTTATCTCTTCCCCCTTTTCTCCTCTCATCCTTGTTTTTCTTCCTAGTC
The DNA here is from genome assembly GCA_020662805.1 of Glaucomys volans. Taxonomy (NCBI): domain Eukaryota; kingdom Metazoa; phylum Chordata; class Mammalia; order Rodentia; family Sciuridae; genus Glaucomys; species Glaucomys volans. The sequence continues at coordinate 36,393 of JAJEJO010051512.1, forward strand.
TTTAACATGGAAAGAAACATGGAATCCTCAAGACAGAAACCTGAGTTGGGAGTTTGCTAAATTTTCACATAGAGATTGGCCAATCAGTAGCTTTATACTTAAGCAAGATGCTTGTTGAAGAACCATGGAAGTAACTTACCAACTCAATGTACTGCTAATCCTTTGATAATTTTTGTGATCCTCTAAATTTTACAGTTGCCCACATGTTTACACTTTTGGATCATCTGTATTTTAAAGTCATTTAAATACAATAGTTAGTTTAAGATGATACACACATTTAAACAATATACTCAGGAAGCATACTCTGGTTGTAGCAGGAAGGATCTTAAAGAAGGGTATTTGGGATCAAGGGGAAAGTTTGGATGAAACTATTATTTACTGTTATTATTTTCATGATGATTGTTATTTTAATGATAAAATCAGTATCAAATAACCAGTTTATTAAATTTATCATTTGATTCACATGCAAAAATGAAACTATTTTCTTCTTCAGCTCTTAGAATAGAAAACATTTATTTCTCAAACTATGTACAAATATTTTTAGGAGATAACATTTAAAGAATCATATAATTTCTTTCCTTTTTGTATGAATGTAGTAAATGAATACTGCTTAATATACAATGAAGTTCTAGTGACAATATTTAAGATGTGTTTCTTTCATTGAAGCTTCCAACTATGCACCTGATTTTGAAACATTTGACTAAACTGTTAATTATTCTAAGATTTGACAATGTTTCACTAGAAGAATTTTATTGTACCTAGTAATAAAAATGTTATAAATATTATTTTTATTTCTATCTCTTATAGTATTTAAATGCTTAGCAACAAAACTGCCAAAGCTAAGATAATATAATAAAAAGTTGAGAAAACAACAGATGATGCCAACTTTCTATCCTATCCAATAGAATCTAGACTATGAAATCACTTGGTAAGTCAATAAAGACTGCAGTCTGGGGAACTGTTATTGTTATGGTTGAGTAATTACAGAAACTAATTAGAAATTAAAAGGAACAATTTGATCAGACCAGGCTGGATTCACACGTGTTAATATTACAACGAGCCAACCCTGCTCATATGTACAATTAATACATATTAATGGAGATTAAAATGAAAAAAATCTTTAAAAAATTAAAAGGAACAACAAAAATTCCTTGCCGTATATCTGTTTGGTTCTCTTAAATCACTTCAAATATTTTCCACAAAGTTGTGATTTGTTATCATAGCTTTACTATGTTTTGTTTCCTCTGCATTTACTGCTCTCAAGATCCAGATCTTGATGTAATCTCAAGATCACATCACAAAAGCAAAGCCAAACCTTCTATTTCTCATTTGTAATATAGGTCTTTTTAACTTAAATTTTGATATTAAATATATACAGGTTCATTATGGATTAAAAGAGGATATCCAAAGTACAAATTTAGGAGCAGGTGGTCATTCTGTTGTGATATCTTATGACCTTTTAAGTACTTGTGGATTTGTGTTACAGTTCTTGGACTTCAGTGTAGTGCATACATAATCTGTGTCAGTTTCCGTATCTTCAAGCTGGAAATAATCATGCTACTTTATAATTGCAACATTTTGTATCATTTCTGCAAAGAACCTATTGATGAGGTAGATGAAAGAAGGAAATATGTGCAAAGCTAATGATTTCTTTGGTTAAAATAAAAATCTCGCTACAAGTTTTTCAGTTGCCATTAATGAAATTCAAATTTCATCTATTTGCATCCATATTAAAAATCATGTTTCTACAAAATAGGATTTTAGCAATATAATATTAACTATAAAACTTTAAAAAGATGAGCATGTGAAAAGATGGAACCAAAGTGAAACAAAATAATTTATCAAGATCACCACAGCCTGTTCAGAGGAATTGCCTAATTTGCTAAGGATATTTAACTTCAAATATTTTCCATGTATATCTTGTTATAATCATTTGACATGTTGGGTGCATTCTATGTCATTAACAGACCAAAGGCATTTGTGTCTTTCCACAATACCTCTTCGTCAGTGGTATTGACTGACGAAGATATTCAGTATTTCACTGAATATCTTTGAATCATCTGATAGTCATAGGCCTGGTGATCACAGGTTCTTTCATGCCAGTATTAATTTCTAGTATTTATAGCACTCAAGTCATACAGCACACTTCACACACACACATATATATATAATATATAAAATGTATATGTAATAATGTATAATATGTATGTATATATTACAGAAAGACTAACAAAGGGTAAAGGGTTAAAGTGGCTACAGGGGTTCAGAAGGCTGAACTGAGAGCAAGGACAGAGAGCACATATTAGTGCAGATGGTCAGATAAGATTAGGACCAGACAGAGAACTTGTTCAGCTGTCAAAGTGCAGGAACTTATTCTAGGTCAAGGTCCAGACGGATGACAGTTTCAGAGTGTCAGCTTAGAGTGTCAGCTTGAGATGTCAGTTTGGAGTGGTATATGCATCATTGTCATGGGCAGAAGAACTCACACTCCACTAAAAGCCTGAGCATAGAGTAGAGATTCAGAGGTTTATTTTTGTGGAGATTTTCCTGGGTCAGGCCCATGATGAGTGACCAGATCAGGGTCAGGGTGACACTTTGCCTGGGAATGGCGTGCTCCTTCTTTTGTGGTTCATGAGTGAGGGTATTGCATCATTGGGTTGTCTGGTGTGTTAAGTAAGTTCATGGGTCTGTTTTTTCTCATTTGTTTGATATGTCCATAATCCATATACTTGTGATTAAGTTGATAAGTTCATAGGAAGTCATTCTTATTAGCATGATTAATTATCTATCAGTTTTTGCCTATGGTTGTACTAGGCAGATGGTGGTTGTTTACTTGGACAAACAAGGTGTAGAGTCATTCCACCTCAACCCTTAAACTCAAAATGAAGTAGCTAATGGCAACTACTGCTTTGTAAAATGGAATAACAAAGGTTAAGGTAGAGCCTGAAAATTGCTGTTCTATACATCGTGGAATAAGTCAGAGGAGAGCACAGCCTTCTCTTCACTCATGGAAAGTCACAAATTTGTAAGACTTGTAAACATGAAATGGTGTGCTGTTTTATATGTAATAGATGCTACAGAGAGTTCTAGACAGAATGTTAAAAATCGGACAGTGTTGTTATTTCAATTATGGAAGCATTTGTGGGGCTAGGAAGAGTTGGATGAAATAATAGAACCAACAACAGCAATGTCTGTGCTTCATGTTCTGCAACTGTAATTCTAGACACTCAGAAGACTGAGGAAGGAGGACCACAAGTTCAAGGCCATTCTTAACAACTAAGTGAAACCTGGCTCAAAATAAAAAAAATAAAGAGCTGGAGGATATTCCTTAGTATAAAGCACCCTGTCTTCAATCCTCAGTGCCAAAAAAGAAAAAAATAAAAGAAGAAAAATAAAAACATAACAAACGGATTTCAGAACTTGATTTTCTCTTTACCAGGTTAAACACTTAAAAACTGCCAAGACAAGTTACAAATTGTTATAAAGAAAAGGAAATCTGAGTAACCTTTTTATTTCCCAGTGAGAACATAGAGCTATCTTGGCCCCTCAAGTTTGTCAACTCCATTGCTTCAACTGTAGGGGAAAGTTCAGCTCTCCTTGTATTTTTCCTCCCTCTCCCTCTGACTTGAAAATCTCCAGATGATAAACTGGAGATTTTCCCACTACTACTCCCACTATTACTAGTAGCTATATTGTTTGTTTCCAATCGTCAGATGTGTACCACTTTAGGCAGAAAGTTTCTCATTGATATCTAATAAAAATGAAAATTATCTCCTGTGAGAAATATACTTGATAATGCAGTACATGCAATTATAAGTACACTACATGTGAATTTTCCTTTTTGAAAATATGAAGGAAATAGAATTTTTCATTATTACTATGTATATGAGGGAAAATTGTACCAGTAGCAAAAATTTAAAAAATCTTTAATTTTTCATATACAATGAAAATTTGACAAAATTACTTCACAATAATTCTAGAGTAGTTAAAAGTTTTCTAAACTATTAAAAAGTCAAAATAAACTCACCGCCTCAAAAAAATTTGCTTTCATCAACCATGATTGACAGATAAAAATCTGAATTTGCTTTCTATTATCTTTATGGAACAAAATCATGGAATGATTATATTAAAAGTTGACAAAAGATGATGCTAACAAAATATAGCTAGAATATATTTATTGTACAGGAAATAAATAAAATAGTATGTGATTTTCTTCTGAATTTTATTAGGTTAATTGTGTTAAAGGGTTTCAACATACAATTGTGATTTCCAAATATTATTTTGTACTTTATTTGCATTTGTAATTTTGCATTCTTTTGTTAAAGATCCCCACCCAAAATTTATAAACAACATTGTACAAAGCTATCATGCACCAATATTTGAGAAGTATAAAAATCTTCCTGTCAGGGTATAGTAATTATAGTTAGGGTAGTGTGTCAGTCAGGGTTCTCTAGAGGAACAGAATTGACAGGAAGTATGATTGTAAAAAGGGGATTTATTAGATTGGCTCACATGACCAGAAGTTGGATAGTCCACAATAGTCATTTGCCAAAGCTGGAAGAACCAGCAGCCCTGCAGCCCAAGACACAGAAGTCCCAGAACAAGAAGGATCAACAGTGCTACCTAGTCTGAGACCAGGGCTTTTGGAAACTACCTGGATAATCACTGGCAGAGTCCGCTTTGGAAGGGTGAAGAAGTGAGAGTCCGATATCCTCAGACGACAGAAGCAGGGATCAAGAACCTATTTAAGAAGAGCCGAGCTTGCATCTGCACCTGCTTCCTTGTTCTTCCAGCTTTTATTCCATCCTATTGGGTGGTGCTGCCCACGCTTAAGGAGGGGCTCACTTCAGTTTACTATCCCATATTCCAATCATACCTAGACATGCCCTCATTGATGCCTTTTAGTCTTGTGCACCTCTTGATCCAATCAAGTTGATAATTCAAATTAACCATTACAGGCAGTTTCCTTTGCTCAACACATGTGATGATGACAATAGTCAAAACCATTGGAAATGGTCATGGAGCAGGAGAGTCAGGAATTGCTTGTAGAAAGAAGTGTGAACCTGCTTGGAATTCAACACCATACACCAAAGAGTAGTCTTTCTGGCACAGATGAAAAGTTCCTTGGTAGAAGCTACCATACATAGAAAGTTCCATGATATGCTTGTGTCTGTGTGTGCTCTTGTGTCTAGGTGTAAAAATATCCTTTTAATTTTTAATTCAGAATTCAAAGAACATATATTAATTGTCTGAAAATCATGTAGAAAATTGGGCATTAGTCTTTTGTTTTGAACTTTGATTTTTCTTTTCTTTTTAATATTTAGAAAATATTTGGCCAAGCAAATAAAATGCAATTGCTGTACAATACATAATTCTTAAAATAAATCTTTACCACAAACAAATCAATTTGAAATAAAATAAATCTTTCAAAAAGAAGACAAGCTACTTGTTTGATGGCATAAGAGTTGACTGGAAAATAATGAAATATATTTTTAGATTTTAATATTTTCAAAGAAAGCGTCAGCATGTGTGTGTGTGGCTCAAGAGACATGAGTTTATTTTTTTGGAACTAAGGAAGCATTTTTAAAATACTAAAAGAAAATAAAGGTACTCTTGAGTTACAGAACAAGCAAACTTAAAAGCAGAAGAAAGTTAAGTCGTGGATGCCTTGACTGCTCTGCGTTCTCCTCACGCCCATCGTAGTGGAATGAAACAGAGGTAGTGCAGAAGGCTGTCTCAATTCAGTGACTGGCACCGTTATTAGGAATTTCGAAAAGAAGTGAAACAATGAGACCTCCAGGGATTTAACTCCTCTTCTGCTTTCAAAGAAAATAAGAAGACCAAATGTAATTGATCTCCAATCCCTTGCTTTTTATGTCAAGAAAAATACATGAAATAGAAAGCAAACATTAAGACTCTGTAACCCCAGTTTTCCTCTCTTCTATATTTGAGACAAATTAAAATTTTAATGTTCCTCTAGAGATGGGTTATTGGTATAACATTTGATAATTGTGACTGTGAAAAGAATATTTAGACTGACGATTTTTATTGTGTATTTGTGGGTATATTATTACAAGTAAGTTGCATTTAATGCAAGCACAGTATTTGTTGATATATTTCTACATGCAAGACTACACACATTATTCTTCACTAGAATTCAATGTGTTTTTCTCAGAACACACATTTTTGGCAAAATGTGACATTCATATTCCTAAGAAGAGAATGTGACATGTGCACTTTCACAATGGCAAGGACCTAAATTTTTTCCCTCAACTAACCTTTTTTTTTTTTATAAATTTTCCAGTGTTTTGATAAATATGTGCTTTGAAACAAATCTCTATACTAGTCCTCTGTCCAAGACATTATCTTTTTTTTTTTTTTTGTGGTGCTGGGGATTCGAACCCAGGGCCTGTGCTTGTGAGGCAAGCACTCTACCAACTGAGCTGTATCCCCAGCCCAACACGTTATCATTAGCAGGTGCCTTTTTGACCAGCTTGAACTAGCTCAGTTGTCCCATTCTTTCTCAGAGAAGATTCTACCCTCTTCACATAACTACCCCTAGAACTATAAACTATAGATAGTCAGGTTCAGTTTTGTCTGGCTAAAGAATAAAGGATAAACCATAACTGGTATCTAGAAGGAACTTAGTTAAGGCTCTCTTTGATTACGTAAATAATGATCATCAAAGTAAAATCTTAATTGTACAATTTGCTGTCTTTTGCTTTAGTTTGACTTTTCATTCATGTTTTAATTAATGTTTTTATTATTCCTAAAACTAGTGTATTTTAACAAAGTCCAAACTTTTTAATTGACTGAATAAAATTTATATTCCATGCTGCATAGGGATAAGTGATTACCAGTTTTTTATTCAGTATTTGAAACTTAATTCATATTAGTCAATGAATGTTAAGTATAATACATTCCTTTTTACTGACTTCATGAAAATGTGAGACACAGTCATCCTGAAACTACTTCCTTGTTCATTGAAATTCAAACTTAACTGAGCATCCTGTATTTTATCTAGCAACCCTAATTAGAGGGTCCCTTAACACATGTAATTACACAGTAAATTTCCCTTCTGTATTTCTTTTTAAAAATAATACTATTTTCTCATTAAGAAAATATCCATTATTAACAAGTAAAAATGATAATGCATCAAAGCAACAATATAAACTATTGAATTTATTGAATCTATCAGCCCTATTTTTATCATTTTGTTTTCAATTTTCATAGGAAGTGCAAAAATATAAATACATTTGGTTCTTGAAGACATACTGTAACTATTTCCTGTATGGCTCTAATTCATATGTTTAAGTGTTTTACTCTAATTATTAAATATTTAATAATATAATACTCATTAATGATATAATCTACTATATATAGGCCTTTATTGTAAATATTTTCATTTTACTTGTTTTCCTATTTTACATAATTGTAAAATAAATTCAACTTACAACATGTGATAATTTAATTTATTCAATAGCTTATAACCATTTAATTTTAAATATTATGCATATGGGTTGAGTTATTAACTGCTTATTGTTTATCTCTTTAGGGAATATTTCTTAAACACAAGTATTTGATTTGAACTTGAGATATGTTTTACTCTATGCTTATAATTATGAAATTATAATTTTTTAAAAGCATTGTTCAAACCTGAAAATATCTCCCTGTTTTTTTAGCTGTGTGGGAAATTGTTCATTTTCCCCAAAGGATTACTCTACAAACAATGAAACACAGTAACAGAACTGTGAATGATTATGAACTTTTTAGATAAAATATCAAATAATTCAAATATCTTTACCAGTCCCAAATATTCTTTAGAGTTCAGGTTTTATGTAATGACATGTCATCTACTTACCAGTCTAACTCGATATTGTATACTGTTGAAGTTTAATTCCACTTGCATGAGCAAAATATGATCTCAATTTAGCTATTCTGTCTCTGACTTCATGATGCTTCATGAAAAGTAGTTCTAAAGTAAATAAATAAATAAATAAATAAATAAATAAATAACTTTCCAAAGCAGACTATTTCTTTTTTCAGAAATTCTGAGACTTCAATATGATAATCTACATTTTGATTATTAAAGGGGGAATTATAAAATGTTATATTTGTCAATAATATTTTTACTACAAATCTTTTATTTTCCCATATCATATCTAGGGACTCATATTTGGGAATTGTTGACTTATGATAGGGTAACAGTCATAATAGGTGACTTTACTGTTGGCCAGAGTAGAATCACCTCATAAACCAAATAGTACTTTCACAAAACAAACCAGGTTTCACCTTCAGTGTGGCAAGCTCCCCTGTTCCCATTGAGGGACAGACTGGAAGAATTAGGAAGCCATATTGTGACGGCAGACTGCCCAGGTATAAAATATGGCTTTACCATATTTTGTGAGCTTGGGCAAGTCATTTAACATAATTGAGCATCAGTTAACTCATCCACAAAATGAGGATAGCAGTTGTTCCTCATTATAAGATTTCTATGAGGACTAGATGAGATGATTTCTATCAAATACGTAAACAGTATTAATTCTGTTAATAATTCCAGCATCTCCATTGGTATTATGCTCATGAAATTTTGTAAGCAAAAACATTTATTTTGTCTTAAAACAGAAAAAAGCAAAAACTATGAAATGTTCAAACATAATTAAATGTTCAGTGATGCTAAGACAAACTAAATCAAATGTAGGTATGATCTAGCTCTGTCTTATGTAATTTTGAGTACTTAAGGCTTAAAATATGAAAACTACATTACTTAAAATATGAAAATTCATATGTTAAAAAAGTAATGTAGAATTTCTAAGTAGTGGTTTTTAAAACAAAAATACAGAATTTAAGTGAAGAAAACTCAATAAAACCAAATATTAAGAAGTATTTACATTATATTTTAAATGTATAAGTAATCTAAATATCTCATAATGCTGGACTATAAACTTTAAACTTTTCATTAAGGTTCTCCAGAGAACACAAAAAACACATAAGTATTATGTTTTTAAAGGAATTGACTCAGACAATAGTGTAAACTGTGAAGTAAGAAGTAGCAAATTGCAGTTCAAAATCCTGAGAACCAGGAGAGCCAATGGAGTCCAAAGTTCAGAAAAGATCCAACAAAGCAGTAAGGCAAAAGGTGTTTTCTCTTACTCTGCTTACCTTTCTTTATTATATTCAGGGTTTGAATAAATTGGATGAGCCCATCTACTTTAAGAAACATACTCTGCTCCCTCTTTTCTATTTTTTAAGTGCAGATGATGAGCTATTATTTGGAGCTGTCGGATTTCTTCTTGGAAGATGCAGCATCCTATTGTTATAAAACAGAAGAATATTAGTAGCAAACACATAATTCCAAAAATGTACCATATTGTATGTTCCAGGGATTAAAGTCATTTAAGTCATCAAGTATTTGTTTACCAAGGCATACAGTATCCACAAGATCATTCCTACACTCCTGAATATCCTGGATGTGATGATATAACTCCATAAGGTCTAGACTGTCATTATTTTTCTGCCAAATGCCCATGAAGTGGTTTTTAACTTTATCCTACTCCCATTGAGAAGCACTGCAGGGAAGTTGCTATCTGAACTTAAGAGTAGCAAGCTCATTTCCTATATTTATGTCTATAACTTTCAGGGCATCTAATTTAGTTCCTATCTTTTCAGCAATATCTACCTGATTTTGTAGGGCTTTGGAAGTATTCTGAGCCAAATCATTAGGAAAATGAGCATTTTGAATGCTTTGGGATAAGGCTATGGCAGATGTCACAGTAAAGAAAACAGATACCAAGAGAGACTATTCCAAAAGCAATAAGACCAAGAGTGCGCTGGAGTCTTTTCAGCTGGATATGAATATGTTGTAGGACTTGAACTCCAGCATCAGAATACCAGGGTTCTGAAATGTTAGCTGGGATCAAAACAAAGAAGGGTTGGTGTAACTTAAACTCTTCCCATCCTTCATTATACCTAGTAATGAAATTAGTCAGATTACAACTTTGACAAGTCAAGTGGTATTTTTCTTCTGTCCTATTTACTTATATATTCCCAGAAATTAAAACGTAAGGGGATTGTACACAGGCCTGCAGGTCACACCAGGGAATTACTCTACACCTCTTGCCCACAAGATCAGTTAGACAGCTGCCAGTGTAATTGATAAAATCTAAGGTAGCTATTAAATACCACCGATCTCTCTGTATGCCATCACCACTGAAGGTCAGAACATTACTCACAAATCCACCAGGAGTCATGAATTCCTGATGTGGTTGCCTCTTAGGGACTCTACAAGACCAGTCCAGAATATATCCACTACTGCAGGAGACATTATTTTGCACTGGCAAAACATTGGCACACTATTATTTATTTAGGAAAGGCACTGAATTCTACTGTAGTCTGATTAGGGCAGTAAGGTATTGGTGGACTTTCTGTGGGAAACACCATTATGTCATTGGGGAATCCCATTTTTGTAACTCTCTGGACATTGTCAAATCCCAGGAGGCAGGGATACTGACTATCCTGGCTCCCCTATCTGCTGTCTTTATCTCTGAGGCCACTTTCAAACAGCCAGTATTCTCACTGAGGTAGACTCCCACTATATCCAGTATAATTAAATCCAATTTTGTGAACAGGGGTAATATGTGTATGTGAAAAACGTCCCATCATGTGTTGATCATTAGTAAACACTGGAATGGATTCTCCAGTCCACACAACTGGGTGCACTAAAGGTGAATCTGCAAAGAAGTTCAATAAGTTTCCCCATGAACCTGACTTACCTGACAGCTCAATAAAGCCATTATAGCCACAAACATGGTGGTTGGGGATTTAGTTCCTCCCGTTTATTTGACCATCTGCTCAGCTGATGTGTCAGGTTCTTCAATTTTCCCCAAGTTGGCAGTTTGGCATTCTAGGTCCACCAAGTCCTCTTCAAATTCTTCCTCAGCATCTTGTTCCTAGTGGAGGTCAGGATCAACACCTCCAGTGTGAACTTCAGTCATTTGAACTGTGACTCAAGATCCTCCATGGTGATGATGAACAGCAAGCTCAGGTACCCAGACAGGCTGAGCTGTACCTTCTGGTAAGATACAACTGTGGCCTCTACCCCACATTATCACCAGAGCTGGTCCATTCCACTGTCCTGTTTGTAAGTCTCTCCACTAGTCTAGGCCTGACGGGCCTACTACAGTGGGAGCCATGTGTCCCTCAGCAGCAAGGTGATCCTCAGCATCACAATTCAAAATATTTAAAACAAAGAGCATGATTCAAACAGTTTTCTGAGGTTCTATCTCCCCTTTTTTGTTTTTGGAATTATAACTTAAGGGACAAGTGAGCACACTCAACAGTGTCCTGGCCTTGGGGATTATAAGGGATACAATTTGGTGATCGATATGATAAAGATCACAAAACTGTTGAAAAGAGGAACTGGTATAAGCTGGAACATTATCAGCTTTAATTTTCAGAGGATGGTCCAGCACAGCAAAAGCAGCCAAACAGTGGAAATGAGTTGAAGTGTATTTTCTTCTGTTAGAAGAAGCAGTGGCAAAAATGAAGTGAGAACAAGTGCCAATATTAACATGGGCATACACTGTTTGCCAAATTTAGGGATGTGAGTTACATCCATCTGTCACAACTGATTTGGCAAAAAACCACAGGGATTACCTGAAGAGGTAAAACTGGAGTATGTACTACAGAGTGAAGACATTGGGGAACAATTTGGCAAGCTTGTTCCTGGATGATGTGGAATTTCTTGAGTAAACTGAGAACATTTTTATGATGGCCTCTTATCTCAAATTATATTGAAAGTAGTACTTTTGAAAGGCACTAACAGAGAACTGTTATAAGGTTTACAAGGAAAACACAAAATTAAATTAGAGAGTAAAAACATATTGAGTTTGTATAATAGCTATGGACCAAGAAACATAATTTTTATAATCCCAAACCTTTACTTTAAACTTTAATTTGGAGAACACCAGCTTGGTAAAATGTTCATTTAAATCTTGTATTTTAAAGACTTATATACTTGGAAGATATGAATATGTCTAGTATACAAGGAAGCAAGTAATAGCACCACAATTACTCTAATGTTTTTATATTAATCAAATTTAGCTTTTAAAGAAAAATTTAGACTCTGTAATATAGTATAATATTCCAAAATGACAGTTGCTTAACCAGAGTTATACAAACCCTCATTGCTTTAAGACTAGGTTTTTCTAAATAATAAAACTTAACAGACATAAGAATTTAACTTGTTGGATAAGAACAGATTAATCTTTTAGGAAATCTTTGTTATTTTAACCCAGAGAGGATTAAACTTTGGTTTATATCAGTACCTTATTATTTGACCTTTAGAAAAAGCCTTGGATAACTTTAACTAATTGTGCTAATTATAAATAACCAATTTAGTTGCACACAAACTTTTTGAAATTTACCCTCCATAAACCTTATGGAGATTACTTAGACGTTTTATAACTTTTTATTTTACCACCTAAAAGACTTTCTCATCTAGAAATAATTTTTTATTTTTTACATGAAAATATGTTTATACCTAGAACCCTCTTATATCTCTTTCATAGCTATTGAATCCTTTTAAAATTTACATTTTGAAACAATCCTTTTGAAATTTTTGAACTCAGACAAATTACTTCATTTTAATAAGATGAAATACTTTTATATTTTTATGGTAATTTAATTGACACTCAACTGAAATCTCTTATAGTAGCCTGTTTTAGTGAAGACACAGAAACAAAACAATCTCAAACCTTTTTTATTTATCAACTTATGAAAACATTGTTATTAATATAAATATTTAAGATAATAATTTATAATAATAAATAATTATTTATTAATGCAGATTTATTACAATTAAATTTATTATTTAAATTTATTATAACACAATATATAATACACATAGACACTATATACATACAGATACATATAATATATAATATACATATAATACAACATATATGTAAACTTATAATTTAATATTTGTTATTTATTTAATATAATTAATATTTAATTTATATAAATATTAATGTTTAAACATATTACCTTATGGAATTTAAGAAGTTAAGAGTACTTGATTTTATATTAGTAATTGATGTTTTAGCACTTTAACTTTGTGAATTAATCAGATATCTTGTTAAACACATTTAAGAAGTTTAATCTCATTTATGCTATATCTAATTTACTTGTTTTTAACTGTAAAAACCAGAATATCAGACAAACGTAGTTAACAATATTAGACATCTCTTTGCTATTGAAGAAAAATCCTAGAATCAATGGGTATTGCATTTTAGACATTTTATAAAAACTAACACTTTATTGACCACCTAGAAAAACTTGTAAGTTAGTAATTTTAAAGACATCATTATTCTCATCTATCTACTTTAAATTGAACCTTTTTCTAAAGTCACATGAACTAAAAGGTATTTGAATTATTTAAATTTTAATTTATGAACACTCATTTAACTACATGTCAATTTTGATGTTATGTACATAACATATGGACACAAGCACGTATGTAGACACACCAACACACTACAAAGGTGTGCACACATTCATAAAACAGACGGGAAACAAAAATTTTGTAACTTTTTGTAAGTGAAGCTCCATAGGTGGGAGGACATTTTACAGAATTTATTAATGTCTCTATTAGATTTAACCTGTTATAAATTAACTTTTACATTATGACTTAAGTATAGGACAGGCATGTACCCTTGGAAGTGGTAGGGGTAAATTCTACTAGTCCTGATGGACACCGAAGTCAAAGGTTCAGGTGGTCACTTCTCCTCAAGTAGCTATCAGTCTTACTCCCTACACCACCATGTTTACGTCCCTTTTAGGATTTAGTAAAAGGAGATTTTACAATGCAATTGAGAGTCAGCCCTTGAAAAATTCGCCTCTGAGCAAAGAAAGAGCGTAAAAACCTCTATAGTTAGACAAAAAATAGGAGTGATTAGAATATATTGATTCTGCATAGGAACAAGTGTGAATTCAACATGAAACCATGATCTCAAAAATAAAGAATTTTAAAAACATATGTCTAAAAAAAGACATATTCATTAATCACTCTAGTAAAAGAGCATGCAGAACATCTTTATTAGATCACAGTTTAATTTTTGACTCAGATTAGAGTGAAAGAAAGAGAGAGCCTTGAAATCCTTAGGTAAAGATTCCCAAAGAAAAGACTTGTATATATGAGATCATTCCAGTTTTCCTCCTGTGTTTAGGGAGGAACTTGTTAAGAAAGCAGGGTCGTAGAGTATGAGAGCAGATAAGAGCCAGCCATAAAGTTCCCAATAAGCAGGTTGAATTTGAAAGCTACACCCTTTTCTGTTTGTTTGTTTGTTGGTCTTAAACTGGTTTTGAATAATTGCCTCTGTAACTTACATTTTAAATATAAGCCTAGGAGACATGGAGATCTGACAGAAGCTAAGAAGTAAGGCAAGCTGCTATTTTGAGCTTGAGAGGTAAAACCTCATGCATAGAACATTTTAACTATTTTTTATTTTGTAAAATAAGTCTCTCAGGGTGTGGTACCATGGTTTGTTTCCTCTGGAGACCCTGCAGCAGCAGCAACACTGTTGACCCAGGTACTCATATTTTCACTTTTGTCCCAGGCGTGGGTTGAAGCATGGGAGCAGAAACAGTCATGGTCAGGTTGGGAAAATTGTGAATTGAGCTCCCTTTTCTCCTCAAGGTCCTCTTCAGATTCCTCTTTAAAGTCCCCTTCTCCTTCACTCCAAGTGCATCTGTCAGTCCCTTCCTCCAATTCCTCAGGAGTTAAGGGCTGTGGTGAGGGAGGGAAAGGTACCATTGGAAGAGGACATTTGTTAAATGTTTACAACCTTTAGCAGTGTTTTAAAGGCCAGAATCATGTCAGAAGTCAACCATTTCACACTTTCATGGGATGCATCAAGACAATCTCACACTAAAGACCATAAAGTAAAAGGAGCAATGGGTACTTTATCTGGGCCCTCAGCTGTATACCTACCCTGAAGCTATTTACCAAGTTTCTCCCATATCTCTCCATTTACCATGGAACCGGCAAATGGTTCCTCTTCAGAGAACTAGGGGCAAGATTCAGTAATAAATTCCAAAAACTGTGATAACTGCACCTTCTTTACAGGATCCTGCATGTCCCATATTTTACACCCAGATATACTGCACTCCTTATCTTCTTTGTCTGGTGCACATCCTTAGGAATGTTCCCTCATCTACTCATCGAATTTCCCCTGTGTCCAGTCCCTGTTTGGGCACCAACTACCATGATCTGCACAGCTGTTAATTAGAAGCCTTCCGAGGAGCTTCTAATCCCCCCATTGCTAGGGGGATTAAGAAAGCCAAACACTTACAGAGAGAAAGCTGACCAGGTGTGACATTGTCCTCTGATGGAGGAACAATGACCCAGAGCTAGCTCACCATGTTTATTATATAGCTTTTTTTATTATATAGGTTTTATCATCAAAAGGGTTTTTGTGAAGAAGTTTCTTCAAAGCAGGCAGGCTTACAGGTCAAAGCATCTGCAAGCAATTATAATTATCCACTTGCACTCATAATTCTCTATCCCCAGCAGCTGGTGTCTGAACTGAGAGTCAAGACCGATAGTTCCATGCTTTCCACAGAACTTCCTCAAGTAGGGCATCACTATAGAAACTGGGCAATCCTGACCTGCCACTTAGCACAGGAAGTTCCAAGTGCAAGCACAGCCCCCTGCCAAGAGGCAGAGACCATGTCCAAGTCACCACTCTCCACACTTTGCTTTATTCATTCCATGAGTTGAAATAATAATCTCATCACAAAACACCTCATAGACATAACTAGAATAATGTTTGTTTGAATATCTGCACACCCTCTGTCCCATTCAAGTTGATACATAAAACAACTATCACATTATTTTATTATACAATTACTTTTTAAAATAAAACATGCATTAAGAAAACACTTTAATATGTTTATTTATGATGAGCTTTTGTAACTATATTTCACTATTTATAATACTATTTATATTTAATGATGTTAATGATCCACAGTACATTTTCATTTAATTTTTATATCCTTTTTAAAAGCTAACAACTGCATTAAAAGTGTCCATTTAAAATCCTGAATTTCAATTTCCTGATAGCAGTTGATGTATTAGAAATTGCAAGAATATACTTATATCCCAATATTCCACATTTACTTAGGAACCTACACCAGTGAATTGAGAAGCTTCTCATTAAAACACTCTTAGAAATTCTTCTAAATTTTACTCGGAAGGATATTGTGGTAATTTTGAATTTTCTCACTAAAAGTTGATATGAAATATTTTCTCTCATTACTCTTTTTTCTGTTTTTGTCTTGTTATCCCATTCTGTTGTGCTTCATCTACCAATATATTGCATGTTTGCCAACTAACAAACAAGGTCAGAAATTAAATAATTTATGTTAATTTTTCTATTTCCAAGGACATTTGATTATTTTCCCATATACTTATCTTTTTACTTCTTGTATTAAAGTAACAGAGGCATTGCATGTCAGTAAACAATAATACTCTACAATTGACATGAAATTCACAATAATATTCTGTGTATTTTACTGAATTCAAGGACTTCAAATTAATAATCATGAAAAATACATCTAACTGATTACATATTATTTACAATTTTCCCCCTCTCAAAATCCTACAAAAAAGATGGATAATGGGTTAAACAAATAAATAAGAAAATAAGAAAAAATAAGCTGGTAAATTTTCAAGACTAAAAAAAACTCTATACAAAATTCTAGCAATCTATTTTGAAAGGTTAGAAGCACATTTCAGATTATAACTGACTTCATAACTTTGAAGAGCTATAAGTTTTAATATAAGTGAGGGAAGCTATGAAACAAGTTCTTTATTCCCCAGTGTTCTGAAATCTACACAAGGAGATATACCTTTGTATGGAAAACTATAGGGGGGTTGAAGATATAAAAATTAGCTAAAGTTTCCTCTAAGGAGAAATTAGATACCTAAATCTCTTCTATCATACACAACAAAGTGTTTCTCTTTCCCATTCAGGTAGATACCAATTACTTCCCTAGCTATACCATCAGGGTTCAATTTTCCTTCTCTGTTTCTACAATACTATATTCTTGATGGTAAAAATAACATTACATTTTACTATAACTATTAATTTAGATAGCTTACTTTCCCATTAAATTTCAAATTCCTTGAAGGAAGGCAAATACATTTTATGTAAATTTCTGTTACAAATAGCTAAAGCAATTCCAAGAAGACATTACATGAATGTTTCTTAAAAGAATTAGTAATGATAGCAACACCATTTGCAGAACAAGTACACTAGTAGCTTTCCTTTCTGTCTTTAATGGAAACAAAAATCTCAAATAAATTAAATGAACTTAATGGGAAGAAACTAGGTTCTCTAGTGTGAATCCAGATCTAGATTGTAAACTTCTAAGCAAGGACATACTTTAGTTGACAATGACTGAGAAAGAGTAGAAAATCTTAACCAGTAGTTTAGCTTAATCATCTTAGTCTTGTTTCTTGGGGTTCAGGGGTCATATTATGACTCTTGGCTGTTATGTTCTTGCAAGAGTAGATTTCAAGCAAGACGCAAATCATAGTAAAAGAATAATGAATATTATTAGAAGAGAAAGGAAAAACATTCTAAAGTGAGAGGGTGGGTTATCTCAGCAAGGAGAGTGACATCTTGCTTTCTGTGTTTTCTGATTTTATTGAGATCTTAGGGAAGTTTCTAGAGAATCCCACCCATGTACCACATTGACTAACAGTAGGATCGAAACTGATTTTCAAGTTCTCACTGCACATGATTTTACTTACAGGTGCTACAGGTACCCAAGTGAAATGCATGTATCTTGGGGGATGGGGGATTCACTATTATGATGAGATTAAAATGACACACTAAAATTCTGTAGGAAATCTCAGTCATCTAGTTCCACACTGGCCAGATTTAATTGAAACTTGTTTTTATTGATTTTATCAGTGAACTTTGCTTTTAATTATTCTATTTTCCTGAGTCTTTGCCACCATGCCTGGAAATTCTAAAGTATTTTAAATGTATGTTTTCATTGACTTAATATGTTTCACACAAATGCTAAAATAAAAATTTCAGGAAAACATCCACTTTCAATAATAGCAAATTAACTGGCAGAAGACAACCACGGAGGACAACTGAAATATGGACAAAAAGCAAACATGTTTGGAGGTTCACAGAGCACACTATAGTGAAAAATTACCAGGCCAAAATGAAGGAGGAAAAAAAAGTGAGGGTTAAGTGCAACATTTGTGGATACTTTGGAACTTAAGATCTTAGTTATCTAGGAAGAAAAAGATAAGAGGTTGAGAAGCATTTTTATTTTTTTTACAG
This sequence comes from Glaucomys volans, assembly GCA_020662805.1. NCBI lineage: Eukaryota > Metazoa > Chordata > Mammalia > Rodentia > Sciuridae > Glaucomys > Glaucomys volans. The sequence continues at coordinate 54,758 of JAJEJO010051512.1, forward strand.
CTTTATGATACTAAAGGACAAATGATGGATTAGAATTCACAGCTCCCACATTTTGCCTAGGGATCTGTAAAGGCAATATATCAGGAAAAGGGTGATTGGGAGTAACAGCACCTTCATAGAAAACGCACCTGTTTTGAAACCTTCTGCACAGCCAGAAACTAGATGGAGGTGATCCTGTATTTTAGTCAGCATTTTCACTGACTGTGACTGCTGTGACTAAAAGACCTGACAAGAACAACTGTAGACGGTGAAAAGTTTATGTGGGGGCTCACAGTTTCAGAGGTCTCAATCCATAGAGAGCAGGCTCCATCCTCAGGGCTCCAGGTGAGGCTGAACATCATAGCATGAAAGGCTGAACATCATGGCAGAGGGAAGCAGCTCACATAATGATCAGGAAACAGAGAGAGAGGGAGACAGAGAGAGGGAGGGAGACTTTATTCACCAGATGCAAAATATATACCCCAAATAAATGCTGCCAATGAACCATCCCTTCCACACATACACTACCCACCTTCAGTTACCAGTTAATCCCACCAGGGGATTAATTTACTTATTGAGTTAAGGCTCTCATAACACAATCATTTCTCCTCCAAACCCTCTTACATTTTCTCACACATGAGTTTTTAAGGGACACCTCACATTCAAACCATAACATCCTGTGTTACTGGTATTCTTCAGGTTCCTGGAAAGAGGAAATTATGTGATAATGCTTAAAAACTAACATAAACATAAGGCAATGTGTAGGTACATCATGAATTACATATATTAATGCAATTAAGCAAAATCTTTAGATTTATGGTTTCTTGAATCAAGGTTATGAAACAGTTGTCTATTTTGCAGATAACATGAAGTTATTAAACATGGTATAACTACTTCGGGAAAAGAGGTTTGAGTTAGTCATTTCATTACATACATACACAAAAATACCACATTCAATACATGAATCTAATACAATTATGATTTATCAGTTAAAATAATATATAAACACAAACCATTTAAATTCTAATACTATAATTTATAAGCTTATAATGAGATTACTGGCTAATAATTAGATAATATTAGTGAGATTAAGTGAACTGGAAAATGATTGGAATAATTTCTGCATAACAAGGAAGGAGGAGATAGACTAAAGCAAACTAGCAAGCAAATATTGAGTAAGAGAAACAGAATAATTTGAGATGTTCTAACATAAGAATAACTGAATTCCAGAAGGAAAAACAGCAATTTAGGAAACAAATCGTATTTTAATTTGGCATAGTATAATGATTTAATTTGATACTTACAAAAATTTTAAGGTAGCTAACAACACACAAGAAGGAAAAATAAATAATGTGGACAGATAGTAATGAAGCTGCAGAACCACAAGTGTCAAGAGAAAAACAGAATGTATTTGTAAATAGAAAAATCAAACAGCTCCCAATTTTAACATAAATAAATAAAGCTAAATGACAATAGAACTTGCTTTTCTAGCATATAAAAAAAATTCCTAGAAATCAAAATATATGTACATAAACCAACTGTCAAGACAAAAATAAAAATTATTCAAACATTCCCTGAAACATTAAAATAAGTAGCAAATCAACAAAAAGTTGATGTTTTCTGAATAGTTAGAGATGAACACAAGGTCTAAAAATGAAGTGAAATGATTTGGGAAAATGTTTAACTTGAATGATATTGAAATACCTCCATGGTAAAATGCTTTAATATTAGTTTTCATTTCAAGAAATTTAGTTAAAATTCAGAGTAGAAGAAAAGGATGAGAAATAAAGTAACTAAGTAATCAAAAGGGCAAGAGACTTGAACCACTGATAAATATGAAAAGGCGATCCATCCTGCAGGTATTAGGGAAATGTACGACAACCAATCTATTACAGGGTAAAGAAAAAAAAAATCAGGCAATATCGTGCACTACAAGTATGTGAGTTAATGGGCTTTCAATAGAGTTTAATGTGAAAGATACTAATGTCCCAGATTCATTGCAACAGACAATGTTCCATACTGTATAGGTCTGATTTGTTTATATCTACCTAAAAACCTAACTGCGAATTGGGTACATTTAAACAACTTTAAGCATATCTCTGTGTGTGTATGTGCATATATATGCATGCATTATATATACATACATATCATATATACATGTATATAAATGCATATACAGGAGATAGTATGTAAGAACATTCATAAAGCATTGATTGTAATATCTTCAAATTGAACAAAATCAATGTCCATCAACAGAGAAATTAATAAATTAATTTTTCTGTTTTCAAAGAATGGAAAATCATACAGGAATGAAATATAATAAATTATAACTACACTTAACATGGATAATTCCCAAAAACATAATGATAAGTGAAAACATTAGACAAATCCCTTCTGTTTGATTTCACTTATAGAAATTATGAAGAAAAGTAAAAGAGCAACAAGCAGTCAGAACCATAATTACTGCCTGGAAACAAGAAGAGTTTTTGGTTTGGAACATGACAAATGTAGGTTCAAGTGTGTTGGCAATATTGTGTGGCATGCCTCTTTGCTGGTTACATGGGTACTTACTTTAAAAGAAAGCATTAAACTGTAAGATTTTTCTGTCTTTTTAAACTTCTATTTGCATTTACTTTATGTTGGGTATATTCCTCTGCCACAAGTTTTTTTTTTTTTTTTTTTTTTAGCTTCTGGGATATTTCTTTCTTCTCTGCAACCTTCTCTTCTGGTTTGGAACAATTTGTTACTTTTCAGTGAGGATCATCTCAGTGTGAGCTCATGGGTTAATCTGACCATGAGCTCTCTAAGTAGAGACACATCTCGAGTGATTTGTTCACCTGGATGTGTTCAATGACCAGAGAATCTACATCTAAACCCTCATGTTCAGCATTAGTCTCTGCATTTTTAAGCATGTGCAGCAAACATTCAGCACTGTTGGGCCACCCACAGTGTGTCCAGTCCCACTGTTTGGCCTGGACGCCTCTCTCAGAATGGCACACGTTGCTTCTTTAAAGTGACGTCTTTCAGTCACTTTGGTTTTCAGACACACATACTCTTGATGGCCTGTGCAATTTCTTGGGTGTTCTTAAAGTGAACACATAGATTTGAACCTCTTGATTGCCATGATTTTGTGGGGCTTTCTGGGTCAAGAGAGTAGAAAACCATTTTCACAGATCACCTCAGGTCGCTTACAGGAAGAGCAAGGTTTTTCTTTATAAAATTGTTTATTTGTGCAGTTCCACTTTTAAGAACTAGGAAAATATTCAACAATTAGTTTAAAAAAAAGAATGAAAGAAACTTCTAGATATATAAAGAACAACAACAAAAAAATACAATGAGCTTTAGAGAGATTATAATAAAAGGAGAGTAAGATTGAATATTTCATATCCAGCCTGAAGAAAGTTACATCTTCAGGATTGTATATAAGGTACATACACACACACACACACACACACACACACGAAGCGATCAAAGTCAAGTCTTAGATCTTGCCTTGACACAAAGGCCTTCTACAAACAAACAAACAAATGGATAAGAAAGACACTAATGGCTACTAAGTAGCTCAAAAAGGAGTAAGTTCTGACCATAATTTCTGTTCTCCGTGTTTTTTTACAGGAAGATATATTGAGAAACTCATGGTCATGTGGGATGTAGGGGAGAAGGGACCAGACTTTAAACGACATGACAGCACCTGTCAAGTAAGAACTTTTAGATGCTCCTTCGCTTCTCACCTAATTTCACTCCTCATTTCCAGAAATCAAAGGCTTGGGAGAAGAGGCATGAATAAATGTTAATCGTAGTTATCTAATTGTGAGTGTTTGAGTTTTGTTGTTGAGTATTTTTATGTTGTCAAAGAATAAATGCCTTGGTGTTAGGTACATTTTAAATAGTGCTTTGAACTGACGTGTAGAACACAATAGATGTCCTATTCTTCTTTTAAAAATAATTTTAGTGGAAACAGCCTCATTGCTGATATGGTAAAGAACTCTAAAAATTGTTAAAATACTAAAAATAATGAAGAATCTATGGTAAGCAAATAAACTCATAAGAATATTGTGTTTAAAGTTTGTTATTTTTGTTTATTTTTCTTTCTGAATAACACTGCAAAAAAGCATTACAGACAGCTTATTTTGCATCGCTTTTGTTACATGGAATAACGGGTTCCAAATGTAACATAATTATTTCATGTTGATGACTTCAAATTTGTGTACACCTTTCTCAAAATAGGAATTGTAATTATACTAGTATTTATGAAAATTTAATTTTATCCTTATGTTAAGTCATTTCTTTAATTATGATTGGGCTAACCATATGTTCAACTCCATAAATGACATGCTAATTTACTGACAAGCAACATTGCTCATTCTAGAGGCCTATGAGAATTAAACACTAGAGGCAGTTTTGAAGGAAGAGAAGACCACTTGGCTAGATCTCTGGTAACACTTAGTAAACACCAAGGGTTCCAGTAAGTCATTTGGTCCATTTTCACTTGTGGGTATTTATCCCCTGAATGCAATTTTAAACTGTTCCTATTGAGTTTTTCAAATGTAATTTAATCTGTATTGTTCTAATTCCAAAATATTTTTTGCCTACAGTGCTTCTTCCTTTATACTCAATCATTCTATTTAAATTATAATTGATGACATGAAAATCCCCTTTAAGATCTTTGAATAAAACATAAGACTTCATAGATGAAGGTCCAGTTAGCTATAAGTAGTGTACAGAAATTGAGTGGCAAAAAAGAAACAATAAGCACTGGCTTAGTGGAAAGTTAGATATAGGAAGTTTGCCAGCCTTGCCCTTTATGTCCCCTTGGACAAAATTTGAATCATTCTTAAGTCACATTCTTCTCTTTTATAAATAAATTGTTCATTAATTATCAGTGCTCTTGTGTTATGTTGGCCATCAAGATCATGATCATTATTAAGAGTGAACAAATAATAAAAGCATTAGAATAAATTTGATTATTTGTTTACTCATTCAAACGTCCTCACATACTTACATAATTATAACTTTGGGTCCATAATCTTTTACCTGCAAAAATACCTGAAATCTTATTATGTTTTGGAATTCAAGAGTTCAGCCAGTTTGAGTAACATCCACTGTCAATCATGCTAATATTCTTAAAGAGAAATGTTTGTTTCACATAAGTCTAAAATTTCCTTACAGTTTTTCTGTTTTTACTGTGTTATATATTTGCATATTTTTAAAGTTTTTGATTATGAAAAAATACATATATAAAACTCTACAAAGAACAAAAATAAACAAAACTTGTAGCCTAATGCAATCAGGAAAGACAGGAAAATTATCAACACCTCCGACAGGAAAATTATCAACACCCCTGAAGCCTACAATTTGCACTTTCCAAATCACAATCACCTCCCATTCCCAAAAAGTAATTATAGCTTTGACTACCTGTCACACCTTTGCTTTTCTTCATCGTTTATGTGGATGAAGTCGTACAGAATGAAGAAATATATAAATTCCTTTTTTAATGAATTCACAATTGAATACCTATGCTCAGGTAAACCAGGATATATGTGATAGATAATGACATAGTATCTGTATCAAGGAATCATTTTTCTTGACATTTTGAAAATAATATGGTGAATTATTTATGGAATTATTTTCTTGTTTATTTGTTAATTTGCTTATTTTTCTGTTTACTTATTTATTTATACCACAGCCTGGTTCTATTAAAAATAAATGAATGGTGCCAGGCACTATGGAGCATGCCTGTAATTCCAGTGGCTCAGCAGGTGGAGGCAGGAGGATTGCAAGTTCAAAGCCAGCATTAGAAACTCAGGGAAGCCCTAGATAACTTAGTGAGACCTGGTCTCAAAAAAAAAAAAAAAAAATTAAAAAGGGCTGAGGATGTGGCTCGGTTGTTAAGCACCCCTGGGTTTAATTCTTAGTACCTTCTCAAAATAATTTTGAAAATTAAAAAAATAAGTGAATGTCAAGTTGATCTTTTCCATTGTTAGTGTGAAAGTTAAGCTAAATCTGAGTCTGAACTGGTGCTTTGCTCATTGCGACCTAGGCAACATCGGCAAATTACTGTGACTCCACAATGGTTCCCTAATCTTTGCGCACTATAAGAAAAAACACTGCAAATTTCATAGGATTGTTTTGAAGATCAAATGAGATAATACATATTAAAATCTTACTAAGCTATGTTCCCTCACAATCACTAAAGTCTGAAATAATATCCTATTTTTCTATATAGGTCACATTTCTAAGACAATAAAGTAAAATGTATTTTAAAGTAAAGGTGTACACAAATAACTCTGATACATTTATCATGATTTCCTTGGTGAAACTCTCTTCATTCTTGGCATATGAGTAGATTTTACTTCAGTGCAAATTCTGTAAGTTGTATGAGGCTATTTTTTTTTTCTATGCCTCTGGAATATGAGCAATTATGTCACTTTTGAGCAAAAGACTTGAAGAGAGCATATGGTCTGAAACTTTCTCATTTCTTTGACATCATGACTAACAGTGCTCCAAGATTCTACAAGTTCTGCCAGGATAGATTAGCAAGAGTAACGTAAACCTTTTTTGTTTTCAGACTATAAGATTTTGGGTATTTACTTTCTAACACAATTCAGGCATGGCATGATTGACTCTATGTGTGTGTTGAATTGTATGTTGAAATCCTAACCTCAAGTACTATAAATGTGACCTTTTGTAGAAAAATGGTCCTCCTGAATGTGGTAAAACAACATTGAGGCATTTCTGGATTAGTCTGGGCCTTGTACCAACGAGCTGAAAAAAGAAAATATTGTACAAAGAGATAAACAGAATGAAGGCAGAGATTAGAGTGATACAGTTGTGAGCTAAAGAATGCCAAAGATTTCTGACTACTAGTCCAAGGACACAAGTCTACAAGTACTCCAAAATACTAAATTTTTTAAATATTAGTGAATTGATCTCTGAATTGAATATGATTTCACCCTGAAATATTTTTTATGAGCATTAAAGACTCTAAAAAGTCCCAATTCTATGGCTGTCAAGTGTTCAATATTCAAAGAAGTGATAAACATTATCTTCATTTTTTATATATGATGTTTTTGTTCTTTATTCTTTCTTTAATTCTGTTTACTTGTTGCCATCCCTGGCTCTGTGGGTTCTTGTGCTAGCAGAAGACGTGGGCACAGGACAAATGTTGTTTGTTCTTACGCTGGAGTGAAAGGAAGCAGGACCCAGGGGACAGAAACTCCACACTGACATAAACAAAGGAAAGAGGCACATCTTTTATGGCATCTTTGGGGCAGGCAAGGACCTGATCTTTGTGTCATTGCAGGTAGAGCTGAGTTTCAGTTGTGCCTGCATCTTCCCTTATCCTGTCTCTTTGTGAGATGCGAGTCTTTCTATCATGTTAGGTCTCCATCTGGGGGTGTGGTTCTTAACCATGATAACAAGGCAAAGGTTATTATAGGGTATTTGAGTAACTGCCTATGCATATCCTTGCCCTTACCTCCTGGAATTTTTTCCTTATCATCTGGAAAATTTCCTACTTGGGTTTTAGGGCAAGAGAGGCCATTGCCCTGCCTCAGTGGGCTTGATTTTAATGATCTCATTTTGCTTAGCTCTTGCTTCTTTGTGTCTCTGTTGACCACATAGCCTTTGACAGCTGGACTGACTCATTGTCCTCCAGTCCTCCTGTCTCCTGATGTTTTTATCTTAATTTTATGGCCTTAAAGACTGGACTGCTTTTTAACTCTCAATTTCATGATATGTCTATTAACCCCATAAGACTGAGAACTGACTTAGCTATTTCAAAAACATTCCTTAAATTCCACAAAATCACCCTCTAACAAGATAGTTGATGGTCAATGAACTATGAAAATAGTTTGTCAATTAACTGCACAGCGTGATCTGCTTTTAGATTTCCTAAAAACATATTTCAGTCAACTGAATTACTCAATCATAGTTCCAAGTCATTTTTAATTTGAATTAAATTTTGAACACCAATGATTTAAGATGTTTTCTTTGAGGCAGAAATTTCTGTTCTCTAAAAGATACGATCAAATTTCAGTACATTCAAATCTTCCTACTCTACCCCTAATTATTTTTCTCATTTGAATTCTCAGTAGGCCACTGAATTTGGTCTAGTGATATGTATATATATGCATATATATATGTATATATATATATATAATGTGAGAGTATCATATTCAATCATTTGCTAGGTTCAATTATACAAATGTTGATATGAATTTCCCATAGAAATATTTTTAAATCATTACAGCAACCACTAATTTTTGTCATTTTGGGAATCCCTTTTAAAGGAATTTAATTAAGTTAGGATATTTCAATGCTTTAAAATATCAGAGCATTGATTAATATCACTTTAGTAGAGGTTAAATTTTCCATTTGTATGCTCTGGGGCATAAAATCTTGCAACACCAATCCATCAAAATAAGACTTGCCACAGGCAAGGTTTCTTAAAAATCCCTGTGCTGTGATTTTTTTTTTAACTTGGTTTCTTTGTCCCTTTGCCCTTTAAATTTTGTATCCCACCTTTCTTGAGTTTTTACAACAGCACCCAATCCGGCTACAATAGTAGAGTGATACATTTTGTGTGTAGGCCTGGGATACTGTAAAAACAACTTCAGAAGATAGGCTTTGTAGGGTTCATTTTCAGAAAGATGGCTCTAACTTGCTGCCTGAAACTGACAATTCTGTGCCTAATTGACCATGTGGTTACACTTGAATACACTCTAGCATTTTCATCAAGTATCTTAAAGATAGCATAAAGCCCCAGGGCATTACGTAGGATAGGAGCTGTGGTTTTTGAAATAATGATAAAATTCCATAAATCTGCATTGAATTTCTACTGTAGCAATTATTTCTATTATGATTTTTTTGCCTTTTTCATATTTGCATATTCTTATTCCAGAAGAAATGAAGAGAAATAAAGTAAAATGATACTTCTGTTGGTAGAATATATATTATTGAAAATTTACATATTTTCATGCTTTTTCTTATTGTTTCAACTTAAAAATGGAACTTTTGTCCAGAACTGTGAATGTAAAATTTGGAAAGAGTTTTAGGATCTTCGATTTTATGTAGCAGAAACAATTATTTTTGGTAAGACCTTGTAAAACAAAGAGGAGTTGCAATGAATTTTTATCCCAGGACTGACAGTATGACCCTGTATAAATCATCTGATATGTAGGCTCACTTCTTCACAAAACATTTAACTAAACACAAAACATTTTATTTTTTGGTGAAACCATTTTAATGCAATGTTTTAATTCACTGAAAGACATTTATAATGGCAATTACAGTTTTCCCTATATATTTAGCTATTTTAAATTTAAAGATAAGAACTTCTCATAAAATTTGGAAAGTAATTACAAAAAAATTACCCCCACTTTGTCATGAATTCTAAAATATGGTCTGGAAATGCAAATGATACAAATTCTCATGGACAAAAGAAAGTGGTAGAGAATAAGAGTGGACAAGCCATGTCAATACATTTCTAGAATATGAAAAGCAGACAGATAATACATACTGGCTTCTCAGGGTGAGAAGTGCTGAAACCACAATGCTCACAAATGATAATGTAAAAGAGAAGGAAATGGTTCTTTCTGCTGAATCCCTGTAAAGCTCAGCAATGAATAATGCTGAGAACTTTGAGGGTGAGCATAAAACACAGTTTTGAATGGATTATTGCATGAGTCTCTAAAAGTGGAAGCTAAGGCACTAAATCCCACCACCTCTGCTGCAAATTCTTTGAGCTACTCCTTGAATATCAACCATCTCACTCTGGCAAAGCGTCAAAAAATTATTCCTTAATGTTAATTGGAAATAATTGTAGGAAGGGATTTTTGACCCCAAAAGGGGCAAAGTCAGAAATGTTTCCATAGGAGCCTTCTTATCCCGTGATAACGTTTTTTTTACCCCATTTCTATTCCTTGACTTCTAACACATTACTTCATTATCTGAGGGAAAAATTAGGAGAACATTCATGAGGAAATCAAATGGAAGAAGATAATGCCCTCCACAAACCAAATCAAACCAAGCAAAACAATCTTTGAAAGGTAAAACTGCCATTCTTAGATATTCACATATAAGGACCAGTTGGTTAATTTTTTTGTGAAGGACAAGATAATAAGCATTGTAAATTTTACCTTTTAAGAGACAAAATAGAGGCTAGCATATCATTACTTATATACCAAGAGGGAAAAACAATCACAGTTTTAATGGATAAAATTCAAAATATAACAATAGTAATACTAGAGAATAATAGTTGTTATAATACAAGTCTACTAAATTATAAGATAGGATGCATCTTTTTAGATAAACATTTCTCTTAGCTGGGGTTCAAAATTTGTCTATTATCACTATAATTCCTTGCAAAAGTGTATCTGTTGACACTAATGTGTAAGCAGTTGCAGTTTTTAAATATTTTATTTTTTAAATGTTATTTTATACACATAGGCATTGACAAATAATAAAATCCATCAGCATGTGTTCTTTTAAACTTTGTTGTAAGATAATTATAGTTCACAGAATGTTGCAAAATTTTAAGATAATTCCTGTGAATCTTCCACCATTTTTCATCCAGTAGTAATATTGTGTATAACTAGTACAATCTCAAAGCTGGGGAATTGACTTTGGGATATGGAATGGACATGACACTAGTTTTATATGCACTCATTTGTGTTTTGGTGTGTCTCTGTGTTGTTCTATACAATTTTATCTTATGTACAGATTTTTGTAACCACCATCCAATCAAGATACTGGTAATGTTCCATCATATTATAGTCACATCGAATCTCCCTTCACCTCCTCCTGGTCCTTAGCTTCAAGCAATCTTTAAACTGCTCTCTAATTTTGCAGTACCAGAAATGCTATATAAAAAGAATCATGTCATATGTAATCTTTCAATATTGACTCCTGTCACTCACAATCTCCTTGGGATTCACTCAAGATATTATGGGTGTCAATGATTTACTTATTTTTATTGCTCAGTGGAATTACAGGTCAATGAACCATCTATTGAAAGTATTTGGCTGATTTTCTGTATTTGATTGTTAAAAACATGTAAGAATATTGTACAAATTCTTGTGTGGATCTGTGTGCTGTTGTAGAAAAAAAATACAAAAATATTTTTTAATATATTGTTTCTGAATGGCTAGAGCTTTCCAAACACCTTTTACTGGGACCTGGGTCAAGAAGGAAGCCTTGAAAGCTATAGATAAAATTAATTCTCTAAAAGTAAATGTTTACATTTCAAAACAGATGAAATGCAAACTTAGTGACTCATCTTGACTCTGGAGATACTTATTTGCAGTCCAAAGTGGGGAAAAGACCCTAAGATCTTTCCCATTTTAATCCCAAGGAAAATTTGTTCACCAGGTGAGAAACAAGGTTTTCCCTCCTTCTCTTGGAAGCACAGTCAGAGAGGCTATCCTTCTCCTATATAGACTCTCGGATTCCTATTTTATGGATTCCTGACCTAGAGCATAGGGTGGTATTTATCTTGCTCTCTTTGCATGGTCCCAGAAGGCAGACAAACTAGGGAACAGGTATAAAAGCAGTTATGAGGTAATAAATAATATATTCTTGCCCTAGAATACTCATTTTTACTTTTATGATAATACAAATTTATATAGATACTAAAACTTATTATTACATTTTCAGTTCTCAGTGATAAAGGCCTTGGAGTTATGGGACTGCTGGGCTGTATAGAAAGTATACATTTAGCTTTTAAAGAAATTACCCACTATTTTCTAAGGTAAATGTACTCTCTTACAGGAGCACAACCAGAAATGTATGAGAATTTCAGTTTTTCTACATTGTCTTCAGCATTTGACATTCTGTCTTAAAATTTTGTGTGTGACCTGTCCTAATGGGTGTAAAACTATATCTCAGTGTGGTTTCAATTTGCATTTACGTAATGTCTAACAATACCGCCTACCTTTTCATGTGTTCACTTAATATCAGTACATCTCTTTGGTGAAATGTCTATTCATATCTCTTGCACAATTCTGCTGTTTACTTTTTTACTGTTCAGTTTTGAATGCTCTTTATATATTCTAGATTCAAATCTTTGAGCAGATATCTTGTTTGCAAATATTGACTCTCAACCACTAATTTGTTTTTTTGAGTATTTTGTATTTATGTTAGGCATGTCTAAATATTATTAAATTTTCCACTGTGTAGGCAGTCTGTTTAGATACAGCACTGGATACAGTTTGCATGTGGATCTGCAGCTACAGATTAGGCCCCACTGAAAACATGTTTAACAAGGAAAAGTGTTTCCTTATTTTACCTGGTCTAACTTCAAGGCTAGTGGAGGCAGGTGGAATTTCAATTGCTTTTTTGTTCTTGTGGATGCTTCTGTTTTCACAGTAGAACATCAATTCCCACTACCATACTGATGGTAGGTTGTAATGGAAGTTTTGATCTCTACTTGTGTTACCGAAAGCTTTGTCTTTGGCCCTTAATGCCAATTCAGTAATGAGTGCAAGGAGCCAGCCATGATGATTCCTATGAGAACCAAAGCTTAGTTTGAGCTGTAATCAGGAAAATCTGGCCTCAGGAACTCAGAGTTGGATAACTGTTCGAGAACACCTGAATCATGTGGTTATCCTTTGTTAGCTCACCATTCAAGTTCAAACACAAGCATGGGATGTGGGAGTGACCCATTAGAGTCAAATGGCTTGCTTACTTCTACCTCACATCCTGTTTTTCGTGGATGAAGCTCCTACTGGTCCCTTTTGATCTGTACTGCTATAAATAAAGCAAGCCCTGGCCGTTCCTTTGTTAGAGCCAGACCCTCTGGACAGCTCAATTGGTCATATCCCTGCTCTTAAGATAATTCTGTCTTGTCTTTATTTCTGACAAATACACTTCATAGTTTTTATTTCATAGCCACCCCATCCCTCTGACAGGAACCCTTTCCCTTGCCCATGCAGGATAAGCAGTGAGAAATGAGGACATGGTTTTTCTGGAAAAAAAGAAGGAATTCTATTGCTTTCCCAGTGAAGGAGAAACACATGGGACTCCTGCCTCAGAGTCTGATTCTGACCATAAGAGGAAACAGAGGGCTTTTAAGAGGTGATTCAGAGGCTAGTTTCCAGGTGTGCGTTTCTGGGAACATAATTTTCTTGAAGCCCTAAGTGGTACTCATTTCTTAGATCTTCTGGGGCCATCCCTAAAGTCTGAATTACTTCATTCCTGTGGTGTGTGTTTGCTCAAAGACAGGTAACTTGACCTAGGGTGGAAAGAAGGGTAATCTTATTTCCCCCTGTGTTAGGGAGGGAGACAGGGGGAAGAGAAAAAAAATGTCAGTTTTAAACTAAGCACAATGACAGAGCAGCAAGGGGTATGTTCAAAGCATGAAGTGGACTCCCATTACCCTTGGTGCCACTGATACAGAAGTGGGGTGTGGAGTAAAGGGCCAATTAGTAACGTAGATATTTCCTTACTCTGCCTCACTGCTACAAGGTAATGCTGAATATAATAAATAGTATGAGGCCAAACAACAGAGAGTGTCTGAAATTTTTGGAACTGAATTTGTTTGTAAGAACAGAACATATGTGGTAGTGGTAAAGTTCAAGGAAACAGATTTAATTATTTTCATCTAAGTAGTAGAGCTTTTTGTCTTACTAAATTATGCACTTGTGCAAAACAATTGTGGCAAATTCTGGTCAGATAGTAGTGGAAAGGTAGGATAATTTCAGATTTTACTGAAATTATATCAACAACAAGAACAACAGCAGTACCAACAATATCATCCAACCAAACAGAGAGTCAAATCAAAATTCAAGAGAGTCTGATAATTCCTTAGTTTTTTCAATTTTGCATTTGAAAATTCATCTGGTCACTAACATTTATTTGTAACCTTAAAATCAATAAGCTTGGTACATTTTTGGTCATTAGTAGAAGTTTGAACACCCAGCACAGATGAACCTTGAGTTACCTGTAGTGCACATTACAATTCCAAGCTGAGTTTGGACAGCATGATGCTCTGACTTCTTCATCTCTTCTGCTACAAACAAGGCCCTTTCTATTACATTTATTGCTACGTGCTTGCATTTTTCTGCTTTTTGTTGGTGATTTTGCTATTTTAAGTGACTTCTGAGAATAAGAATCTTGAAGTAAGCAAAAGAAAGTTCTGATGTGTTTTGGAAAGAAAATGTGAACATTATATTTGCATTATTTGGGCATGAATTAAGGTGCTGCTACTTGTGAGCTCCACAATTAAGCATTTAGTAAAATTCAGAACTGATGATAATTTTTTAGAATACATAAATCTAATTATTCAAGATTATATGTGTGTATAATCTTAAATAATTCGAATGTACTCTTAACTAGTTACCTTTTTTTTCTCTGAAATGAGATCTTGCTCTGCTATCCAGGTTGGTCTTGAAGTTCTGGGCTCAAGTGATCCTCCTGCTTCAGTATTTCAAGGAGGTTGAACTAAAGGCATGCACCTCTGCTCCAGGCATAACTAGTTATCTTCTTGAACAAAAAACAAAAGTTCAAGGAACCATGACCTTCCATGAGATATGCATTGTCTAAATATCTGCACAGAAAGAAACAGAGGAAGAAATTGAGGCATACATTGGAACTGAGAATAGGAGGAACCAAAATATTCAACAGCATGTCTTAAAATGCACTGCAGGCTGAAAATAAGAGGCGTTAACATACTTGAAGAGCTTGCGTTAGCACTAGGTCTAAAAGGGAAGAGTGCTGGATCATTTAGGGTACGTACAATCAGTGAGAGATGTATAATAAGAGTTTCAATGAAAGAAATTGGCTTTCACGATTTTTGGGGTGAAGACAAATCCGAAATCTAGAGGACAGACTTAATCTGAAAATATGTTCTACCAATCAGGTCCATCTAGAATTTCTACAGTAATCCGCTTTTTTTTAAAAAGGCAACTGATTATGTACTTCAGTCACATGTACAAGATACCTTCATAGCCACACTTAGACTTACGTTTGATTTAACAATTGATGATTCTAGAGTACCCCAGCTGACAGATAAAATTTACCCTGATATACACCAAATACCCTATGAAACTTCAAAGTTGATCCACAGGTTTTCTTTCTAGGAGAAAAAAATTTAAAAAAGAAAAAAGAAAAAAAAAATTCACTGAGAAGAAATTGCTAGAAATAGAATTAAAATTAAATGGGTTATGGTCAATAAAGTCAGTTTTTTAAAATCATGATAAGAATTAGAGAGGGAGTAAAACCACGAAATCACTTTAAGGATTCACTATATTTAAAAAAAATATTTTAAAACCAGTAGAAATAGGTTGTAAATTTAGTGAAATATGTGGCACAACCTTCTTCAAAAAGCTCAGGGAAGTTGATTTCGCACATAAATGAAGTAATTGAAAGATATCAATGAAAATTCCTTGCAAAATTGTTAGAAAAAATAGAATAAGTATAAAATGGCTACAAACAGTGGAAACACAAAAGAAAGATATAACTAAAAAGCTTAATGATTTGATTTGGCAAAATACTGTCCAACTATGATATAATTATACTATCTTTAATATATTCATCATCAAGCAAACAATACTGCTGAATTTTCTAAACAATTGGCTTAGCTTATTTAGTTTATTTAAAACAACCTATGTTATTCTCTTCCCAAATTACATTGCAATTGTTTCTGCTCTCTTAAAACAGTATTTTAATGAAAACTATTTAATAGGTATAATATAAACAAATCAATTTATGTTTATGATCATAGGTCAATTTTCAGAAGAGCAATCACTTTTATGGATTTTGAAACAGTGATAATTCTGCACATTGTTCAGCTGTGAAGCAGTCCTGGACTTCAGAGGCCAAGAGAGTTGACTTTTCTTTTGATTTTCAGTCTTTTCTTCTTCTCTTTCCTTCCCCATATTTTCTTTTCAGGTTGACAGCAGTCGATTTGCATTTTCAAACTGTACTAATCTTGAGGTTTGCTGGGCTTATAATTTTGTTAATCTAACCTAACATGGTTGTGGTGTTTGTGAAATGGAGTGAATGGCTTTGAAAGAAGGGTAAGTTACAAGGTCATGTGCAAATAATAAATCATTAGTTAGGGATTTTGGTATACTTTCTTTTCTCAAAATTGATACTTCTCTCAACTCTTGATAGACTTCATCTATTATTGCTGCATAATTTTGCTCTAGAGCATTTATTTAATCTTGTAGAATGTAATTTTTATGTCCTCCTTTTTTTAATACCAGCTCATCATATTTGCTTTTAATACTATTATTAGAAAATAACAAACATTAATAATTTTTGGAAATAGCTGCTAATTTGTTTCTACTTGTTATAGTTAAAAATACTAAATAAAAGCAAATAATTCCTGTCTTATGTGAAGTTTTTTGATGTTTACCAATAGATTCTAAGAATCCTACAGTGCAATGTAATTTGAATATTGGCTACTCACTGTGTTAATGTCTGTTGTAATAATGTTCAATGTAATTATAATCAGCATAGCAACAGACAAGACTTAATCACTACTGCAAGAGTTTTATTAATTTTTAATTTTTAACTAAAGCTCAAAAACATAAAATTATACATATTAATGATGCTGCTGTGTAGTGTTTAATACATGTATATGTTGTATAATATTTAAATCAGATTAAACATGTTTAGTATCTTCAAACATCAGTCATTTCTTTGGTAAAAACTTTCAAAATTCAATCTTTCAGCTTTTTGTAATTTACTGTTCATAATTATTTTATAGAGTCACCATACTATGCAATAGTACCCCAGAGTGTCTTGCTTCTACCTCACTATAACCACATTGTATGCATTGATCAAACTGTCCCCATGCCCCCAACCCCACTGCCCACAGCCTCTGGTAACCATCATTCTACTCTCAACTTCTACATAGTCAACTTTTTAGATTCCGCATGAGTGAGATTATGTGGTATTTTGGAGAATGACAAATAGTGTTTTGGTTTTGTCTTTTAAAAAAAAAAAACAGTACTGAATATATTGAGAGGAATAACTGAGGAAGTATATAGTAGGAAGAGAGGGAGCTGGAAATATCCTTTAAAAATCATACTAAAAAATTTGACTTTATTGAGTAAATATTTAAAATGTATTTAAGCAAAGGATTCAATTGTTTAGCAACGTACCTAAAATGTATATTCAGTTTAAAATGTTGACCAGAAGAGATTGAAGGTAAAACATCCTATGGTTAGGAACCCTTGTGATCATCTGTGTTAAGCCTACCTTATAGGATTCTGTAAAAATTATATATGATGGCAATTTAGTATGGCAATTATTCAGTGGATTCACCAAATTGGTTTATTATTAATATTTCAATTAAGACCACATGTGATAACATTGCAGGTAAGAAATTATAGTTGATGTTTATACAGTACTTGCTATCTGATAGGTACTGTTCTACAGGTCCTAACATATATCATCTCAAATTAAACTTCCCCAAAGCTCTAGGAAATAGTCTTTATCTTCATTTATAAATGATACATCAGAGCTCCAAGGAGTTAGGTAATTTATTCAAGTTCAGATTGAAGACTCAAACTTAGATTCTGAAGTCTGTGCTTATGACCGCTGATTCCCATATAAAGCATAGAATCAAGAACTAAAAATATCTGGCAAGCTGAAACTGCATGTAAATATAATTTTTTTTTGCTTAGGATAAAGAAATTTATATAATTAGTCTCAAAGGATCATGCCTCCTAAAAGGACGAGCCAGTTCTTATTTAACTTTTAGTTAAAACTTTTGAACAGTAAATATTTGCAATTTTTAATGAAGATAAAATAGGTACTAGACACTTGACAGGTACCAGCAAACATTTACTTAGCCATTACTATTGACCTGATACTGGGACAAAGATTTTTTTAACAAATATTTAATTTAAACAATTATAATATCATAGTGCAGATACTATTGTTACTCCTCTTTTAGAAATGATTAAAATAAGAGCCAACTAGTTTACTATGTTAGAAAAAGATGGCATAGTTTTTATTAACTTGTGCATTAAAACTCATTTGTTTGATACTGGAGCCCAATTTCTAAAATGCTCTTCTTAATTTTAAGGATGACGTATTGAGAAATGTGGTCCTAGATCAGCCATAGTATTAAAATAATTTTTGAAATGATAGGTAAGAACAGATGCTCATATTTATAGACATATTGTTAATGAAATTTCTTTACTTCAATTTGAATTTTTAAAAGCAAAGGAAAAATAATCATTCAAGAGTATTTTTCAAAGAATTAAGTTTCCAAGCCAGTTAAGAAAAACTCCCTTTTTTCTTCATCATGTTTTCGTTTTTCCATATAAAAGATGATAAGAATCTGAACTTGAAAGTGACAATGGAAATAAATGTCAAAGATGAAGCTGATGTGAGCAATTTTTTTCACAGAAATGATTTGAAAATATGAACATATTATTAAAGGTATAAAAATGATAAGATAAGCATCCTCCTGTTGATAAAGGAAACCTGCTAGGATTAGAGTGATTTAGAGGGACAGAGAGCAGTCTAATGGACAGATTAAGAAATATTTACTCTACCCCATATGTGTACAATGAATCAAAATGAAGTCTGTAAAAATAAAAAAATTAATAAATAAAAGAAAAGAAAGACAAACCAGAGCCTGAAAAGAAATAATAAAAATACTTTTTAAAAAAAGAAATATGTACTTAACAAGTTGTCTTATAACATTAACAGAAGGATGTTAAGTATACTTCCAATCAAGATGCAATGAATTATAACAATCTATCCAATTCTAGTTCTGTCTCCAAGCCTTCTCCATCATACGTAATCAAGATAAACCAATCTCCGTATGTTTCTTATGTTCATAAATGAATACACCATCAGTGAAATTCCACATCATGTACAATCATAATAATGGGATCCTAATTAGAATGTTATACTCCATGTGTGTGCAATGTCAAAATACACTTTACTGTCATGTATATCTAAAAAGAACAACAATGAGAAACAAAAATATGGAGCATTACCCAGACAGAGGCGAAGACCAGACCATTGCCTAGAGCAAATTTTATTCACAGTTTAACGCCTGACTTATTAATTAAAACTTTTGACTCCCTAAGACTAGTAAAATTTGGTGATTGGTGAAGCTTGGATCCACCTGGAATGTCCCCCAACCCCCACTGACAGAGGCATAGACAGGTTTATTTAGGAAAGTCAAAGAACATTTAAGGGAAAATGGTGTTGATTTCAAGAGACAACTTTTAGGTAAAGCAAGGAATACTGATTCAAGGGAAAATGAGAGCCACCTCCAGAAGGACAGAAAACCTCATCTAGAAAACTTGTAGGAAACAAAGGTGGAAATACAAAAGGTTAACTATATGAAAGTTTGGGCATCATCACTCATCATCAAGGAAATGGGCAAAAAAAAAACATGCATGAGGTATAAACTCAAACCTGATAACAGCAATCACAATGAGGAGGCTATTATTAAAAAAAAAAAATTGGCAAATCTTGGTGAAGATGTGGAGAAACTAGGAAGCTAGGAAACTGTTGATAGAAATTTAAATATGTTTTAGCCACTGTAGAAAACAACAGAATTTCCTTCAAGTTAAAATTAGAATTACCATATGACTCCACATTCCCACTTCTGGATATGTATTTCAAAAACTGAATTCAGGATCTCTGACAGATATATTCTTTCCCATGTTCATGCAGCATTATTTACAATACTCATGATGTAGAGAAAGCAAATATCCACTGATTTATAAATAAAGAACTTGTGGCACATTCATACAATGGAGCATTATTTAGGCTTGAAAAGGAAGAAAATTCTACTACTTACAACAATAGAATGAAACTGGAGAACATTATGCTATGTGAAAAAAGCCTGTCACATAACAAATACTGCAAATACTCTTACATGGGGTACTACATCTATGTAGTCAAATTGTTAGAAGGAGAGATTAGAAGGGGGTTGGCAGGAGCAGGGGTAAAGAAGAAACAGGAAGTTGTTGCTCAGCGGGTGTATATTTTCAGTTGTTCACAGCAGACTAAATTCTAGAGATTGTTGTACAATATAACTTTAAAGTTAACAATGTGATATTGTACACTTAAAATTAGTTAAAAGGGTAGATTTCACATTAAGAATTCCTTTAAAAAAAAACAGAGGACACAAGAAAACTTTTGAAAGTGATAGATGATGCTCATTGCCTTCATGTGGTGCTGATATTAAGGATGTAGGCACAGGTCCAAAATCATCAAATTGTGCATATTAATTACACAATTTTTGGTATATCAATTATACATTAATGAAGTTGCTAGAAGTGAATTATGGAGAATTACTATTTTATCAACTTTGTATAAAAATATGTTTGAAAAGAGATGCACATTTTTATGTTTTAATACCTTAATTATGAAATTGCTCATGGTCAATTAGCAAGGTGGGTGGTCTCCAAGCCCTCTTGTTTGTCTGTTTGTAGCTCCATAGTTTTTACTTTGTAACAAAGAGAGAAGGAACAGCATATGTGTGATTTGAAAAACTGCAGAACAT